>PISX010006470.1:47642-97287 GCA_004024625.1 Mellivora capensis
TCTCCTCCCACCAACGAACCAATGAGGAACCCCGCAGCTGAATTCGGCCCTTATTAGGAAAAACTCGACAAGGCCTCAGTACCTCCTCTCCGGACTTCACCAGCGGAACCCCATATAAGCCCCTACCTCTTTGCCCCACGTGCGACTTCCCGACTCTCTTTCCCCCAGAGTCGCGGAACCTCGCCCGAGGGTGCTTGCAGTAAAGCCGGCCCTCGAATGCTCGCTTGCCTTGGTGTCTTTATTCCACTCAATCGGTCTGCAATCAAACCTAACACTGGGATCATGACCTGAGCCAAAGGCAGCAGCTTAATCCACTGAGCCACCCAGGTGCCCCCAGACAAGGGCATTTTATTTAGAAACTATTGCAGTAGTGGGAGAAAGACCTCAGAAGAGAACCCGATCCCATTTCTAATGCAGCAGAGATAAGAGGGGATTCAGAGCCAAGAAGCAGGGAGAGGCAGGTACCAGAAAGAAAAAGACAAGGAAGAAACCTCAGGGATTGGGGGTGGGGGTGCGGGAGGGGGAAGCGCTGGCTAATCTTACTTGGTAGGCTTCTTGCCCTGGCAGGCCTGAGATAAGTATCCGGAAAGGAAGTGGTGTTGTGTGTAAGGAATTTGATCAGATATGAAGGGTGGGGGTTTTCTCTAAAGGTACCTAGTGGGACCAACCAGCCCAAGAACACACCCCAAGGTCAAAGCCTAACAAAAAGAGGACTCAGAAGAACCTTTGGTTAAGTGTGTTCTCTCCTCTGTGAAATTTAAGAAACAATACAGATGAAGATAGGGGAAGGGAAGGAAAAATAAAATAAGATAAAAACAGAGGGAGGCAACCATTAAGAGACTCTTAACTCTAGGAAACAACTCAAGGGTGGCTGGAGGGGAGGTGGGTAGGGGCTGGCCTAAATGGTTGGTGGGCTTTAAGGAGGGCAGTTGTGATGAGCACTGGGTATTGGCTGTAAGTGATGAATCACTAAATTCTACTCAGGGAAACCCCATACTACACTATACGTTAACTCACTAGAATTTAAATAAAAAATGGAAGGAAAAAAAAAAAGAAGAGCCTTTGATTAAAGACAAGAGTCTGTCCCTGATAACCCATTGCACTATTTTCTGTATTATGTATTTTGACACTTCATTAACCTCCATGGAGTCTTTCCTGTTTTGTTTTCGGATTTCGTTTCTTTCTTTCTTTTTCCATATTTATAAATATTTTCTCTTCTTGATGCCATAAGCACCGTTAGGAACTTTTGTTTTCCTCACATTTCCAAAACCATAGCAGATGCCCGTTACCATCCTTGTCTTCACAAGTTTGCAATGTTCCAGGGAAGGCTAGACATGCTGGCAGAAGAGCTCCAGTGGAGATCACAACAAAGTTCTAGGGGATCACAGAGACGATGGCCATCCCAGCCAGGTCTAGCTTGGAGATGGGAAGTGGACTTGTGAGGGGAGGTTTCTAGCGTTAGATGGATATAAAAAGGCAGAAAGAGAGGGAGAGAAAGAGACAGAGGAGGGAGAAGAGCATACTTGGCAAAGGAGATATTACAAACATAAGCCATGGTTTTGTTTGTTCCCTTCTTTTGTTATTTTTGGTTTTGTTTAAATGTTTCATGTAAATGTTTCATAGAAGTGTGAGACACAAACAGAACAGTGCACAAATCTCAGTGGTCTTGGAAGTAAATGTATCCTGTTCACCACAGTCCAAACCAAAAAAGAGCATGTTTCAAGTCCCCAGAGCCCCTCTCTGCCTTCTCCAGTTGTTGCCACTACAAGTAACCTCTGTCCCAACATGGGTCACCCAAGATTGAGTTTTGCTTGCTGGTCAACTTTCTATTGATAAAAACCATGTTGTGCCTTCTTCTGTGTCTGATTTCTTTTGTTCCACCTGTGCCCAGGCTTGAGCCAGGGCCATTCGATTTCATTTTGTGTAGTATTCCATCATAAGATGAGTTCACATTCATTTATCTGTTTTAGTACTGATAGACATTGAGACCATTTACAGGTGCTGCCTGTTGCAATCATGTCATGAATTTGTTGTACGTGGTTTTTGGTAAGCCTACAGGAGTACATTTCTGTTGGGTATGTCTGAGTATGGAATTACTACATCAGATTTTACAACTGTGCTCGGTTATCCAATGTGGGCGCATCAGTTAACCTAGCAGCGATGTAGGAGAGTTCCAGAGACCTCAAATCCTTGTCAACATTACCTTTCATGCATTTATCAAAATGATCATGCGATTGTTCACCTTTATTTCTGTTAGCGTTAAAACTAACCTTGAATTCCTGGGTTTCAACTTGGCTGTGGTTTGTTACCGTTTTTGTATGCCACTGGATTCAACTTATCATTCTGGATAGGATTTTTGCAGCTATGTTTGTGAGAGACATTGGCAAATAATTTTCCTCTCTTGTAATGTCCTCCGCAGGTTTGTTTTCAGAGTTACGCTGCTTTCAGAAACGATGTTGTGATGCCCTTCCTCTTTTTCTATTCTCTGGAAGATTTGGGGTGACATCAGGGTTCTCTATTCCTTACATGTTTTGAAGAATTGATCTATGCATTTCTCTTCCTTCTTGGATTTTGACCTCTACAGGCCAGCTGTCTTGGCGACTTTGTGATACTTTCACATAGCTTTTTTGTTTCATTTTTAAACAGATTTTGTATTGATTCTCAGCAAAATGTAGTACTGATACAACCGAGTCTTACAAAGTTCTTTCTGAAGGGCTGTGTATGAATGAAGAATAGATTTTGAACAATGAATGGTTGGAAACAGATACCCATTGGTTTTCAGTCATGAAGCGCCTTGGATTCCAGAGAACACCAAGCACTGGGGTTCCCTGACAGTTTTTGAGTATTGATACAATATGATCAGACCTGGAATTCAAAAAGCAAATATGGCAAATATTACAAACACAAATAAATAAATATGATAAATATAAATAAATAGGAATATAAATAAATAAAAAATATGCCACGAAAGGAAGGAAGAACAGGGAAGAGGTTATGGCAGGAGTTCAGTGAAAGCACATAAGGATCTGCTCGGTAGAACCCCAGTACAAATGTCAAAAGTCTTCCATTAAACCAGTGGTTCTCAAAGGGGATCCCTGGAGTAGCAGCAGAAGCTTACCTGGGAATTCTGCTGGCAAAGCTGATTCTCAGCCCTGCCCCCTCGGATCACAATGTCTAGGGGTGATGCCCAACAATCTGTGTTCTAAGAAACCCTCCAGGTGATCCCCATGGTGCCTCAATTTTGCAAATCACCACATTAGACCAAATTTTAGCCTTTCTCACAGCTAGGGTTGACTGCGTGCTTCTAGTTCTGGCCAATGAAACATGAGGGAATATGTTCTAATAAAAAGGACAGATGAAGCTGGGTTGCCCATTTTCTTTCTTCCTGCCATGAACGCTGATTGACAGAAGCAATCAGCGTTCAACAGCAAGGCAGGGATATATAAGAGTCAAGGTTCTGGGTAACATTTTTGTGCCTCATACCAGCACCTTGCTGTCTCCCTTTACATAATTTAATGCATTTATCATTATATTCACGGGTGACCGGGTATTCTGCTGCATGTAGCTAAGTGAATTCCTAGCTGAGATCTGTGTTCCATTCATACCTGGCACCCAGTAGGAGATCATAAGTGATAGCTCCCCTTGATAAAGTCAGAAAGAAAAAAATAAAAAGTTTATAGCCTGTTCATTTAACCTACTTCTGGGGAAGATATACCTGCTAAGTGTCTTTCTCCCCAAAGAGATCACAGCTTTGAGTAACATTCTATTTCTTAATACCTTGGGCAGAGAAGGCAGTTTTGAATGTTGTAAAGGCATTTCTTCACTGGATGAAGTCCCTTCTGTATGTGAGCCCAGGAAGCAAGGAATCACAGTGCTATCTCCTTGGCAAAACCATTTGCCTTACTCCCATCAGAAGGGGAAATCCAATGGGAATAAAAGCCCCACTGAGAAATTCACACCAGAGGCAAGTTCTGTTCATCTCAAATTTCTACTGTCAGAATACATCTCTGAATCCTGTTTCCTGCTTTCCCAGAACTTGGTGGAATGAGAATGGTGATTGCTGGCACAGGAATAAATCCCATAGTGTGGTGGGTGGTGCCTGGCAGGGCTGGCTCCATTATTTGGAGCACCCTTTCCGAGAACATTCCAGATGGCAGCAGGGACCTCTCCAAGTCTCAAACCTGCTTGCGTGGCAGTTGTGACTTGTGTGTGACAGTCCTGCTCTAAAGGGACTGACCCATGGTGCACGACACAAAACTCGAGTAGAAAACATCAGCTGAGTGCCTGATAAGGAATCTGCCCTGGGGTGTCCCCCACATCCCCACCTTCAGGCTCCTAGTTTCTGCTTTGAGTTGTAGGTGCCATTTTGGGTCCAGGCAGGATGTTCTGTCAGTGGATACAAATCCTGACTCACCTCCACAGGGAACTTTTTGGCACTGACCGCCCTGTTGAAAGCTACAAACCCTCTTCCAAACAAGCATGAGTGTTCCCCTGTCTTTGCTTTATTTTTCAGCATATAGTACTTACCACCATCTGGCATACTATATGCTTTACTTACTCAAGTTTTTATTGTCTCTCTTCCTCCACTGGATGGTAGGGTTTATGAGAGGGGTAATTTTTGCTTGTTTGTTCATCGCTACATCCATCCACAATATTTAGGAAGTAGCTGCCAAGTGGTAGGTGTTCAGTAAATGTTCAAGATAAGACACCTCTGAGAGAATTGGCTGACACATGACACGCCCTTTCCTGCCCTTGGCCATTGTTGCTCTCGAGTACAAGCCTTAGGAGACAGTAGGCTCCAAATCCTGCTATGGTTTACTCCTTGTCACCAGAGGCTGGTTGTATATTAATATTGATTTATAATAACTATTATTAGTGGAAGGGCTCACTATGTGGCAGACACACTGGGTGTTTTACATGCACTATATTAACTCTCAAAAACCCCAACAGCTTTGGTCCCCTTTTATCAATGACAAGGAGGGTCAGAGATCTCAGGGACGCAGTCAGGCTCTCAGGGTAGAGCTGGGGCTTGAACTTGGGGCTGTCGGACTCCAGAGCCTGCTTCACCCACGACCTCCCTGGAGAGCAAACACAGCTTCAGCTGACAAATCTATTGCCCTGATTTCTCTTCCTCTCTTGTGAAAAAACAGGTATTTTTATGCAAGTGATTGCTCAGAGACACATTCTTCCAGACCTCTCTCCTGCCTAGATACATAGATAAAAATACTTGGCAGAAGTGACAGAAGGGAAGTTCTGATTGAAGGTTGACTGTTTAGGTGTTTATGTACCTTCCCAAAGAAGGAAATAAAAGCATTTTATGTAGCATGAACTTGTTTTGGCAAAGGGTTTTCTTTTTTTAAAAGATTTTATTTATTTATTTTAAAGAGAGAGGGAGCACAAGCAGGGGGAGAGGAAGGGGCAAAAGGAGAAGGAGAAGCAGACCCTCCCCCCCCCTTGCTGAGCAGGTACCCTGATGCGGGACTGGATCCCAGGACCCTGGGATCATGACCTGAGCCGAAGACAGATGCTTAACCGACTGAGCCCCCCACAAAGTTTGTTTGTTTTTTGATAGCACCAAAGCAAAAAATTTGTGGAAGTCTTATTTCTGAGAGAAATGTCAAATATTATTAGACACTAGCATAAGTCTTAAAATTAATGATAATAATAGTGACAAATAAGGAGTGCTTATTATGGGTTGGGCTTAAATCTGCAACAGGCGTGGGGTACCTGGGTGGCTCAATGGGTTAAGCCTCTGCCTTTGGCTCAGGTCATGATCCCAGGGTCCTGGGATCGAGCCCTGCATCGGGCTCTCTGCTCAGCAAGAAGCCTGCTTCCCCCCTCTCTCTCTGCCTGCCTCTCTGCCCGCTTGTGATCTCTCTCTTTGTCAAATAAATAAAAATCTTTTTTAAAAGTCTGCAATAGGCGTACGACCAAATATCAGGGCAAAGTCATCCTAACCAGTTGCTTTTGAGGAATGGCCACCACTGGCCCCCCACACGCTTTTTTATGACTGAGCTTCCCCCAACTCTAGAAAACACAGAGGTCAATGCTGCCCCATGTTGCCCCATGTCAGTAAGCCTTCGCTCACACAGTTCTCTCTTCCTAAAATGCCTTTCACCTCCTATTGGCATTGGGAACTCCTATCTGACCCTCTGGACTCTTCTTGGGTCTTACGTCACTTCCCTTAAGAAACCTCTAAATCTTAGTTGTCTGTCTCTGCTTTGTGCACCCAGATGCCCTGTATGTACTTTGTAATACACAACATATCGTCATTTTTCCTTCATTAAGCTGTAAGCCTCATGAGGGAGGGACAACCATCTGTGCAGTCAACAAAGCCTAGGAATGTTCTGGAACAAGAAGGCTAAAGGGCTCGGCTGAAATCAAAGAGGGCTAAAACGAAGTACCATATAGCATGAGTAGTCATGGAGCTAAGGAAGCCTACTGATCAATAATATAATCAAAGTTTTAGACATCCAGATGTCCCTTACTGGCAGCTCTCGAACATCTTTGCAGCCTCTGATTCTGTAGTTTTTGAGCATGCCCAATGACTATAACAGTGTTAAGCATAATTGGGAGAAAGGGAGGTATAAAAGACATAGTCCTTGAATGACTCTGCATCAAAGGAAAAAAAATGACAAAAAGAAAGTCCCAGTGGGCTGCAGTCTGTTTATTCCCTGGCCTAAATCTCTAGCAGGTGGTAGTGCAACACCACATATAAGGAAAGAAACTCCTTTAACTCCCCCATCCCCCATCCCTCACCCCCGCAGGAAACGCTTCGAACTCAATGCTTTATTTTAGATCTAGATTAAAGAATTCCTCCTCTGGATCTCAGACCCACCACGTTGGAACTCTTCTGCCAAGAGAAAAGCTGATGGCATCTCAAAGGATTTCTCTGCAACAGGATTGCTGAAGAGCACCTACCCCCAGTTTGTTGAACCAACTACGGGAGGCAAAAAGGCTTGGCTTGGGGCCCCACACCTTTCCAGACTGTCTAGGAACTGCCTCTACAAAGACCATGGTAAAACTCTGTTCTGATATCTGAGACTCCTGGGTTCTGTGCAGGGAAGGGACGGTTGTTTACTAAATGAAGGAAAGTTTGTTTTAGGATTATTGGAAGGCAGCCGACCACCCACAGGATCTTCATGGCTTGACTTCTATGGGAAAATTATTAAAATGAAATTAACCTTTTGTGTGACAAATGGGGCTTACCTCCCCTCTTTGCATTTCCATCTCTACAATCTGCTGTGAATCTGCTGTCTCCATCACGTATCTGCCCTCAGGAACACAAGGGGCTCTTCTTCCTGCACCAGATATAACATGTGTAGAAAATGCTGAATTTGGGTGCCTGGGTGGCTCAGTTGGTTAAGCGTCTGCCTTCAGCTCAGGTCATGATCCTGGAGTCCCAGGACTGAGTCCCACATAGGACTCCCTGCTCAGTGAGGAGTCTGCTTCTCCCTCTAACCCTACCTCCTCTTGTGTACTCTCTCTCGGTTTCAAATAAATAAATGAAATCTTTTAAAAATATATCAATAATTAAAAGAAAAGAAAAGAAAATGCTGAATTCAACAATGCTGAATGGGTTTCTTTGCAGCAAGACTTCTCAGAGCATTTAGTCTCCATGATACACACAGGGAATGCAGCATTTCCCAAGATTATCTGACCATGGAACCATGGTCCTCCTCTGCAGCGGAGCAAGTAGTTCATGGGGTGTGTGAGCCCCAAGTCCCACACTTGGGGATAATCAGAAATTTCGATCTCACGTTCAAAAACATGCTAAGTGTTTTCACCTAGTGAAAACTTTCTTTCACATTAAAGAAGCCAGTCACCAAAGATCATATCCTGTATGATTGCATTCAGATGAAGTATCCGGAACAGGCATATGTTTAGAGACAGAAAGCAAATTAATGTTTGCCCAGGGACAGGGATGAATGAGGTGAGGAGAGAGGTGGGACCACTGATGGGTTAGGAGTTTCCTTTCGAGGTGGTGAAATGTTCTAAAATTAAATGATGGTGATGCTTGCATAATTCTATCAATATGTTTCAAAATCATGAAACTCTACACTTCAAATGGTATGGAATTTTATGGTATGTAAATTATATGTCAACAAAGCTGTTAAAATACTTTTTTTGCAAAGATCCTCTAAAGATCATTTCACTCTTGCCTATTAAACTAGTTCTTTATCTTTCTTTCCCTTTCTCCTTTTACCTCTTTTCCGTCCCCAAGTCTTTGTTGGTCTGCTCTCCCAGTTCAAATCACTTCCAGTATTTTCTAATAAACTAATTTTTCCTAATAAGGAACACGTGCACAGTGTTAAAATGGCACCGAGCATGAAAAGCGCACAATGAGATGTAAATGCTTCTGCTCTTCTCTGAACCCCCGTCCCATTCTCAGATGTAACTGCAATCAACAGTTTCTTACGAGTCCCTTTGGAAATTGTTTACACATTCATAGCCCATGTCCATATGGTGCCTATATTTTTACACAGATTGGCCCACGCTCTATTCTGCATCTCGTTGGTCCCATTTTGTGGCATATCTCAGAGATCTTTCCGTGTTTGCACATACAGACCGATCACATCTGTTTTAACAGCAGCATAGGGTTCGTTGAATATTTATGACATATTTATATCATCAGTTCCTTATTAAGATATTTAGGTTGTCTCCAGATGTGGGTGATTCTTATGTTTGGCTATTACAAACGACACTCCAATAAACATCTTTGTGTGTTGGTGTAGGATAATTACTAGGAAGTGTTCATGGAGTCAAAGCCATGTGTCTTTTTGGATGTGGATAAATGTGAATAGATAGTGCCCCTCCCCGCCTCAACACACAGCCACACCCTCAGGAAATCTGGGAGCAGCGTATATTCTGAAAACTCTCTGGGCCTGGGACCCTCAGTCACACCCTCTCTCAGTCCCCAGTGCTGACCAGCACCAGACACTACCCTGGCTGAAATCCTGAACAAATGCCAGGGTTTATTCTTAGCATTCTACTTTTTTTTTCCTTTTAAAGATTTTTATATATTTATTTGTCAGAGAGAGAGTAAGAGAGCATGCACAAGCAGGGGGAGAGGCAGACCAAGGTTGAAGCAGGCTCCCCGCCAAGCAAGGAGCCCGATGTGGGACTTGATCCCAGGACGCTGGGATCATGACCTGAGCTGGAGGCAGCTGCTTAACCCACTGAACCACCCAGGCTCCCCTCAGCATTTCACTTCTTCCAGGAAGATGCTGGCCCTCCTCTGTCCTCCACAGGGCCTCCATGACTTGCACCAGAGACGCAATCAGTATGCGGATGGCCTATTACAGCCCCATCCGAGGAAGGGCCCTGTTAGCACGTGTTCTGACTTCATGCTTCTCTCACATATGGTCCTGATTCTCCCTCGTATTCCTGCTTCACCTTGAGGAAAGTCAATGAACCTCTGGCAGCTTCTGCCACTGCATGGACATATGCAGCTGGTGGGGATGACAGTGGCAGAACGTGGTGTTAGCCACGTGTGAGGCTCTGAGTATCTCTGTACATGGAGGGGCAGGGAGGGCCGTGGAGGTGGGCATAAAACTAAATGGCTCCTTTTGAGTGTGCAATAAAAACTGGGGTAGAACACTACTGTGAACATTTTTGGGTCTCCTACAAAGGCTCTGATACAACTAAAAGGGTTGTGTTTTCAGCTCTGATAGAGGTTTGTCCCTTTTCAGAAGGATGACTGCAGAATAGAATGACCCAGTCTGCCAAAGACTGACCTCACTTACATCCCAGAATCAGATCCAGTTGTAATACATTCTTGGGCAATTGGAAGTGACCCTGATTCCACAGCCTTCGTCACATTATCTTCTTCTGGGATCAAATTTCTAGCCCCTGCTAGAAGATGGTTTTGATTACTTGTTAACATAAATGGCCTGGAAGTGACATCAGATGAAGAGAAAATACTTTCTGTTCATAAGCTATTTTTTATAAGATTTTATTTATTAATTTGACAGAGAGAGAGAGAGCATGCATACAAACAGGGGGAACATCAGAGGGAGAGGGAGAAGCAGGCTCCCCGCAGAGCAGGGAGCCTGATGCAGGACTCTGTCTCAGGGCCCTGGGATCATGACCTGAGCCAAAGGTAGACGCTTAACTGACTGAACCACCCAGGTGCCCCTGTTCATAAGCTTTTGATCCAATGAATCCAATATGCAGGTGGGAGACTCAGCTCTGACACTGGTAAGCAGAGATGGGATGGGGTGGGGGAGATCCTTGGTAGAGAGGCAGCATGACTTTTCTGAATATGCTCCTCCTCAGCTATAAGAGGGCATTGGTTTAGGGTCAAAACCTCAGAAGCCTCTAAGGGCCTGACAGGTACCTGCATGGGTGTAGCAGATCAGGGAGACTAGACTCTCAGGGGACCTCAAACCTAACCAGGTTGGGGAGGGGTAGCCATGCACCAGTTACAGCTGATCTCTGTCCTGCCCACCTGACCAAACAAAACAAGAGGTCCGAAAGCTTGTGGGGGGTGTTTTCTCTATCACCGTTTTCTGGCTCTGACACTGTACTCTTCTGAATAATATGAAGTAAGAATCATACAGGCTATAGCCGTATTAAGTATTTCGTAGCCTTACGCACCCTGCCAACCACTTAATAATAGTAATGATAAGATTCAGAATTAGCTTGTTAGCAAGAATTAGCTTCTTTAATCCTCCCAGCAAACCAGTGATGTAGAAACAGTGATTACCCCCTTTTTTTCAGAGAAGAAAACAGAGACAGAGACATGTAGCAACTGGCCTGACATGACATTTCTAGCAGGTGGTGGAACTAGACCGCAATCTCAGGCGAGACTGACCGGCTTCCAGGCCCCACACCATGGAGACATGTGGGGCCCCAGGGAGCCCATTCTTCAGCCCAGCCCCTGTGGATGCCTTCTTCCCACAGCCGGGCTTCTCCAACTCTGCTCACCAACCCCCCCATATGCCACACCACCCTGCTGTCACCCTACGCCAGCTACTTACTCACCCTGGCTCCCGTGCTAGACTTTCTTTCAGTGCATTCAAGGGGGGTGTGGCCCTGAGTCCCTGCTAAGCCAAAGGAGTGGGGTGGTTTTAAGACTGCCTCATCTCCATATGCCTAATTCTGCCGCACCCATTCTAGAAAGTTCTGAGATGCTGTCATACTGATTCTACATTCCCATTCCCCCACTTCATAAATCATAGACAAGAAGGGTCATAGGTCTTCCTAGCCCAAAGAACATGCTCCTCCAAGAAGATGAGCCATTTGAGGAAGGACAGAGAGCTGAGAAAGGGTAGCATGAGTCCATTCCTGAGGGATTCTGTAAGTGGCATTGTAAGAAACTGAACGAAGTCTTCCCTGGAGACCTAACAGGGATTCGGGTCAATAGACCAAAGAGATGGAGGGAAAAAAACGTGGGGAAATAAGTGAGAGCCACTTCATAGTAGTTTCCCATGTCTGGACCCGGATCCTGACTCCTGCCCCTCTGTCCACATAAGCTTCATGTGAAGATCAAACCAGTTATTGTTGGTGGTGAAAGTGGTTTGTAAATTCAAACACAGTGGCCAGCAATGAAGTATTACTGATTTCCTGAATCCTGATTTGCTTGGTGTTCAATGAATTAAAGTCCAGGGGTCACTTGCCCCTACCAAAAATATCTATTTTTTTTTAAATCAGCATAATTTGGGTTTAGATTTATATGGTACTTAATGGACTCTTCTACGGGTATGTTCACCATCATCTGTTGGAGATTCTTTCTTTAGACTAAGCCAAATTTCCTTTTAAAAAATAAAACAGAAAGGCACTTTAAGAACAATACTTTCGGTGCCGATCGTAGTCTGTCCATGTTTCTCCTTTACAAATTAAAAGAGAAAGTATCTGGGGAGTAATTAAATGTGTCTGGTGGGATATTTCCCCCCTGGTGGGAGAGGAGATGGAATTGGGGGATTTGATGCAGCCCTAAGAATATAATACCGTGCTACTGAGCTACAAAAATCCTGCCTGATTTGTAAATTTGCGTTTCCATGGCAACTCAAGTATGTAGTTAAATAATCCTCACTGGTCTAGGACTGAATTCCAGCAACTCTTCCTAAACCTTCAGCCTATTCTAATCCCACAGCTGTTGCCATGGAAATGATCAGATAAGATTCAGTCCTGGAGGCAGATGGGCCTATAGTGGAAGCTAAGTCCTGGCCTCCATAGAGTCCCCAAAATACGAGGGTTTGGTTTGGTTTTGCTTTGTTTTTGTTTTTGTATTTTTTCCCCAGTCCTTGAACCACAGAAGGCGCTGCCTCCTATGAGAGCAGCATGTTGTCATGAAAATTTGTCTGGGGGTTTGGGCCTCTGCAGCAGATGAGGAAAAGTCCACTCCAAAATATAGTACAGATGGGAGACTTGGGATGTTTTATTTTGACTCGTCTTTGGACGCTTGCTCTAAGAGATCCTCACACAAGGGATTTTCTTGTACGTGTTGGTGTCTCTGAAGTGATTTCCAGGCCACCGCCCGGGCCCTGCAAGGAGGGTCACACCGGACCACTGGGTGCTGCTTTGGCCAGCCCAGGAGGGGTCACCTGCTCTTCATTGTCCACAGTTGATGGGAGTGGATACATGCCCCGAGGGCTCACTCAGGCCGTGGCAGCCAGGTCTTTAACAAAAAAAAAAAACAGTGACAGACTTTTTCTGGACCTTCACCAGTATTCTTTTGTAGTATGCTATCTTGCCAACAGATTGTTTGGAAAGACCTATAGTTAAATCATTGTTTCTAAGCCTCTAGGTCAATGAGACTGTGCTTTGTTTGAAATAGAAAAAGCAATTCCTTGTCACTTTCCTTTGAACGGTGTGATTTCCTATGTTGTAAAGTCTTTGCCAGATACTTCATGGAGGTGGAGGGGAGGGGGCAGTGAAGCCAGCCCCCAAAGCAACTGAGCCTTTCAGTGAGGCACATCCCTGCAAGGCCCAAGCCCCCATGGGTCAGAGGAGAACGAGACAAAACTCAAAGTAACATTTCCGGGATCCCAGACATGGAAGGGACCTTACAGGGTCTCCGGCCATTCCTGTGAGCAGTTTTCAGGGGCAGAACCTGAGGTCTCACTGGGCAGGATTCCTGCACGTTTCTTCCGCACCTCTCGCCCCTCTGCCGCCCTTCACCGAAGGATCCAATCGATACAGCTCTGCCTGCCTTTGTCCTCCTCATCTCGGGGAGCCTCAGCTGAATCCCTCCAGGGTACTTCTTACGGATTAATTCCCTTGTAGAAGCTTTACTCCCACGTGCCATGCATCATTTCATAAACGTTCACTTACATACAATGTGTTCAATAAACATCTATTGCATTAATAATTAATTACTATAATTAATAATTCATTGTTAACGTAATAATAATGTAAGTAACAATTAATGTACTACATAATTCGAGGCATCAGCGCGGTGTTTGGAATAAGAAACTGCTATTAAACGGTTAATATTTACCTTGTCCAGCGTCACTCCACTAACCATAGCTCCAGAGCGGTACAACGACAACTTTCAGAGCTTAGCACGTTCTGGGCAAGTTGTACCGTGGAGGAGGTGAAGGGTCTGCTGCTCAATGACGCAGAGTAGCGTGTCACTGTTGCCCTTGTCCTGTCCATTTTCATCAGGGTAAGTGATATTGAAAAGAGGCAAGAAATTAAAAAATAAATAAATAAATAAATAAATAAATTTCGCTAGAAAATAAATAAATAAATAAAGGGGGGAAAAAGAAAAGAGGCAAGAGCCCAACCTTTTTTTTTTTTAAATATTTTATTTATTTATTTGACAGACAGAGATCACAAGTAGGCAGAGAGGCAGGCAGAGAGAGAGAGAGGAGGAAGCAGGCTCCCTGCTGAGCAGAGAGCCCGATGCGGGGCTCGATCCCAGGACCCTGAGATCATGACCCGAGCTGAAGGCAGAGGCTTAACCCACTGGGCCACCCAGGCACCCTCCCTGAATCATTTTTTAAAGGAGAAAAACGGAAAACAGGGCCTGCAGGTGTGCTGGTCTCCAGCTGACTTTGCTGCCCCAGCTAAATGACGTGAGGGTGCGTTGTCTTTCCCTGGGCAAAACTGTAGCTGTGTCGCCTACCATTCATGCCTCAGTACCCCACAAGCCGGGGCCGGGATTTTCCGTCTAGCACTTGTATTCATTCAAAACTTCGTGGACACCCCGTCCACCTGAGGCGGACGTCTGTCTACTTCGGAGAATACTCTTCGTGTGTACGGGTGTGTGTACTTGTTACTGTGAGGTCAACCAGGTAACTCACACCGGCAAGTTCTGCGTCTGAAGTTCACAGTCGTTTGGAGGAAGATGGCCCCGGATATGGCCACGCTCGGTGTCTGTCCTCAGAGCCTCTGTCTCCAGATCCAGTCAGGTTTCAAATCCCCACCAATGCGCCTCTGCGTGTCTCTAAAACTTTCCCTCTCTCATGCCACTATCGTCTCCCTCCTTAGACATACCCCTCCTTTGATTCGTCTCCCGGATGCCCTCTTGGCCCTATTCAATGCAGGACCAAAGCACTGTTTTAAAAAAAAAACCTAAATCTGGTCATGTCACTGTCTTGTTTAAAACCTTTTTTTGTTTGTTTGTTTGTTTCTTTATGAGAGAGAGAGATTCCCCGCTGAACATGGGGCTCTATTCCAGGACCCTGAGATCATGACGTGAGCTGAAGGCAGACCCTTAACCAAGTGAGCCACCCAGGAGCCTCTTGTTTAAAACCTGTCAATGACTCAGCTCTGCCTTGGATTAAAATCCAAAACCCTTAGCATGGCTTTGCATATAGGGCCTCTTCCCACTATCCCTGTGCACCCTGCAGCCACCTTCTCTGTATTGCTCAGGCTCCAGCCACACACCCAGGTCCCCAGTGTGTGCCCTGTGCCTAGGCCACCCCTGCCTCTGGCCCTGGTTCCAGGCTGACTTCTCACCCGGCAGCCTTAGCTGAGATGTCACTTCCTAAAAAAAGCCTCTGCGGAGCTCCCAGGTCAGCTCAGGTCTTACTCTTGTGAATTCTCCTTGCGTTGTCCACATGCATGTAGAGGAGTTTGCCACAGCTGTAACCACACAGTAGTGCGCATTATCTACAGTCCCGACAAGAAGGTAAGCTCCATGAAGACAAAGACTGTTTATCTCATGCATCTGGGTCTCCCAAACGGGTGGCACAGATAAGATGCTAAAAAGTAGCTTTTAAAATAACGTCACTCTCTCTCTCTCTCCATTTATCTCCAGAAGTGAATAAATAAAATCTTTAAAAAAAAAATAAAATAAAATTAGGAATGAGAGGCCCCTGGGTGGCTCAGTTGGTCAAATGTCAGACTCTTGATTTTGGCTAAGGTCATGATCTCAGGGTTATGAGATCAAGCCCTGTGTGGGGCTCCATGGGCTGGGTGTGGAGCCTACTTAAGATTTTCTCTCTCCCTCTGTCCCTTCCCCCATCCCCCTCTCCAGAAATTAAAATAAAATAAAATAAAATAAAATAAAATAAAATAAAATAAAATAAAAATGAATGAATGAATGGCAGTGGGCAACAGTGAAATCAGTCATTGGCATTGAAAGGGTTTGGGCAATTAAAAGCAGGTTATTACAAAGGTCACTGATGCTTAAAAATGGACAGGGAACAGGGGACACCTTTGAGTCCAGTTGAAATATTGAGTATCTCTGTGTGCCAGACCCTGAACTAGACACATCCCTTCCCTCCAGTTGTCCACAGTCTAGTGAGGAAGGCATACACATAAGTGTAAATGTACACCATATACACTTTTACGTTGCATGGATTCAATTATTTGTGCTTTACACCTCACACAAAAAAGACATTCCACAGGTCATACTTTATGCTGCAGGATGTCGGCATGATTTGGCAGATCTCAATGCTCTATGCCCTCAGTGAGACTGGGTTCCTGCAAGCATCTTTCCCCAGCGAAGTTAACCCTGGTGCTTGCAGATGGGTATTTGTCTTTGCAACATGGACTTGACCTCGAGTCAACTACTTCACCTGGTGCTCAACGGAAGCAAAGACGATCTACTTCCTAGCCAAAGGGAGAAAAAGCAGTAAGTAGGATTCAGTAGAAGGGGGAGTTGAATGAAATGAAGTCTCAACAAAGGGCTTAGCTGATCCCATTGAGAGCTCTGGAGCTGGAATCACCCACAGGAGTTGTCCTGATTCCATGCAACCAGCTGGACTTTTGAATCCCACACTGTCCAGCCATCGAATGCAGGATGCCCCAGTCATGGGAGCAACCTTAGATGAAGAGCCTCCCTTGGGGAGAAATTCATCCACGAGCAACAGTAGGAAACCTTGGGGAAGGGGGGCAGGGAATGAGTGCCTTCGCCCTGAAAGTGGGACCTGGCGGGGAAGAGAAGGAAAAGATTCTAGACACCTGCTTGCTTCCCAATAATATAATCATTCTCCATCATCAACAGGGGCTGACTGGTGAGTAAAGGCATATAGAAATGTTCTGTCCCTTCAAGAAAGAGTTAAATGTATTTCCCGAAGATGAAACTAGATGGATGATTTTTGCCCTTAGAAATTGGAGTGGTGAGTATAGATGAGTATCAGGGAGTTTTGTGGTCCTGGGCAGTGCTGTGAGCCAAAGCTCTTTGCTCCTTTCCTACCCTCTGGCTAGTAGAAGGAGTTCTTTGTCCTCAGCTGAAATGCAGGGATGACCACCAGGGAGGCTCCCAGAGCTTCACGTGGCCACCGAGATTTTGCCTCAAGCCTGGCACAGCTGCTGCTGGGCTGGCTGCAAGAAGGGCAGATCAGAGCAACATGCCGTCTATCTGCCCTGGCTCTTTCAAGAATCCATGTGCTCCCAGAGTCAGGCTCAAACTATTCATCTAAGTGGCCAGGCCTGAAGCAGTGACAGGTTCTCCATCTTTGCCCACCAATGATACATACAGTTGTGTACAAACATTCTGTTCTTAATACATCTCCCAGGCAGCCACGGCCCTTTAGGCAACACACCGCATGCTGTCTTCCCAGAGCTCCAGTCCCTCCACTTTCCTTCCCTCTTCCCTGCCTTCTCTCCTGATGGCCTTGCTGATGGAGTGATGGGACCATCACAATGGGAGCACCTATTGCCCTACAAGGGATGAGAAGGTCAGGTAGGTGTGGCTTTGCCACCTGCCGCCGTACCACCCTAACACAACCCCTCTCCAGGCCCAAAGCAATCAGATGGTTAGCTTCTTCTTTTCTGAGCTCATTCCAGAATCACTCAAACCTCTTACATCTTTCCAGAGTCACTGTAAAACCTTTGTCACATATCTGGAACTCCTTTCCCGTCCAGACCAGCCTGCCATGTTTTAAGCCCAACAGTGCCGTATCGGGGTCTGGATGGAATCCAGAATCACAGAGGCACTGAAAAATTGGGCAAACTTTCTGGAAATACACTTAGCTAAGAGATTTTTGTTCTTTTTTTTGGTCTCACTATATGAAGCCACTTGTCACTCAGAAGAATTGGCAGCCTCTTTATGCTCACATGTCTTCACTGGAAATGAGTCCAACTTAAATCTATTTCTTTTGCCCTCACCACTAAGCCACCCTCCCAGCTCTCCCTTTATTCAAGCACATGTCGGGCCCCTGCTGTGTGCCGGGCTCTATCCTGGGTTCTGGAGGCGGAGACATCAGAGAGACACTGTTTATGTTGTAAGTCTGTCCCATTCTAGGACAGAGCACTGTGAGGGGTGGCCCTGGAGCTAACATGACTGGAAGGACCCCTTACCCTGAGAAGCTCACTGCCTGGGCCTGCTGTTCCCCAATACCTAGCCCCTGGTCGCCTGTGGATGTTGGGCATCGAAATGCAACTGAGGGACTGAATTTGTAATTTTCCTTAATTTCTATTAACTTTGATATTAAAATAGAGACCTGCTTCCATTACTGGAAAACTTGTAAGTATACTTGGAACACCTTGAGACTGTGGATCTGCCTTTTGAACTCTAAATGTTAGGAAGTATAAGTAGCAATCGAGTCTTCCCAATAAAAATTGATCATCCATACTGAGATGTGCTATAAAGTGTAAAACACACATTGGATTTCTGAGACATAGTATGAAAAGAAGACTATAAAATGTCCCATTAGTAATGTATGTTTATTACATGTTGAAATAACAATACTTTGGATATATTGGGTTATATTATATATATGTGTGTGTACATGTGTGTGTATATATACGTATATATGTATACACATATGTATATACATATATATTTATATATGAATATATATTTAAAGATCTTATTTTTCATTTCTTTGAGAGAGAGAGCACAAGTGGCAGAGAAGGACAGAGAGAGATGGAGAAGCAGACTCCCCACTGAGCAGGGAGCCCGACACAGGGCTTGATCCCAGGATCTTGGGATCATGACCTGAGCAGAAGGCAGATGCTTCACCGACTGAGCCACTCAGGTGCCCAAATAAAACATATTTTTAAAATTAATCACCTGGGGTTTTATTATCACTTTTGAAACTGGCTTCTAGAAAAAATATTTTTTTTAGAAAAGCTAAAATTATATACATGGTCCATGTTATATTGGATAGTAGTATTCTAGAAGAAGAAAGAGATGAGGAAATTAAAAAATTAAAATTCTGTTTGGTTATGTGTGCGATAGAGAAGTGAGGAACCAAAGAGGTAGGGTATCTCCTACTGGGGATATATGAGGAATTCGCTGGCCTACGGAATTAGAGAGGAGAGAAAAGGGTGTTCTGTCAGATAGCTTGGCAGGTGCAAAGATAAGGAAGCACAGATAAATCTCCTAGATCGAGAATGTGAGTGAATTAGAATGTTTAATGTGATTGGCAGTCAAAGCAGGATCAGAAATTGAAGGACCTTGTGCCCCAAATGAAGGGAACTGAGCCTTATCCTACAGACAATAAAGATCCATTGAGATTCTTCAAGGAGCGGCGCCTGGGTGGCTCAGTGGGTTGAGCCTCTGCCTTCGGCTCAGGTCATGATCTCAGGGTCCTGGGATCGAGCCCCGCATCGGGCTCTCTGCTCAGTGGGGAGCCTGCTTCCTCCTCTCTCTCTGCCTGCCTCTCTGCCTACTTATGATCTCTGTCTGTCAAATAAATAAATCTTTTTAAAAAAGAGAGAGATAATTTAAGGAAAGTGGTAGAGTGGAGATTGAGAACAAGCAGGGGACTCTGAACACCATCCTCCACCTGCAGGGGACAGCAAGGCAGACATCCAGGGGACCAGCCTGCCCCGGGACCAAAGGGAAGGTCAGTGTAGGGGTTGAGAGGTGGGAAGGAGTGATCCAGACTGCTGCCCCACCATGGGAATAACAAAGCCAGGCATAGACAGGAGTTTTCAGAAAAAGAAGGAATTTTATATTCATGGTTACGTGACTGCCTTTTCTGGAAAAAAGATCAAGTTCTTCTTAGAAAGTATGCACCAAACCTGGGAAAACAAACTCACATATTTGGGAAGGCAAGTTGCAACCAAAGAACCCTGAAAATATGAGCTTCTGACAACCCAAATCAATTAATTTATACCCTGTGGCATGAAAAAGGCAATTACAGAAGGAAGAAGAACCGGGCCACATTGCGAAGACAGATTTTCCAGAATTACAGCCAACCTTGACATTCTCCTGATCCTGTTTATTCGACTGTTCCGTGTGGTCAGGCCTCCGTCTCCTGTGCTTGGCCTTGGGACCCTTTGGGCAAATGGCTTTTGAATACAAATATTCTAGTTCTTTCTCCGGATTCTCTCATTAGCTGCAGACTTCATTATCAGTGCTAACCTCATTTCATGACCAATTTACATTTACTTTCCTTCCAGGAGACCATAGGTTTGTGTTGTTTTGTTTTGTTTTACAAGGAAACGTAAATCGCGTGTATTTCTGCTTTTCCGTGAAGCTCCTACCATTTGGGAATTATGTGTCGTTCTCTATCTCCCAAGAAGGATCCAATGAGTCAAAATTTAAAATGTGTAAAATGCCTCAGGCTTCTTAGAAGAATAATGTTCTGGAGGTAAAAACAGAAATACAGATTTATAAGTATCACAGGAAATGCCCAGGGTTTGATCAACACAAATGGTGAGCAAGTATCCAGCAGCTTCTTGGCACACGTTCCAGAGCAGGAGTCAGGAGGCTGGGTCATGGTCCTACTGTGCGTCCGGCCTCTGTGCCAAATGGGCCATCCACTTCATGCCCCCTGACTTGCACTTCCTAGAGTGGGAAATTAAAATACTGTCTGTCCTCTATACCCCAGGGGCCTGTAAGGAAAATGGAAAAAAATAAAAACACTTTCCCCTGTGCATCACCAGAAGTGGCAAATTTTTGAGGACGATAATCATGATTCTGGTGGCTGGTGTCCCTGTTGTTTACACTTTCCATGCCCGGCACATACCTGGGCTGGATCAGTGTTTTTTTTGTTTTGTTTTGTTTTGTTTTTTTAGATTTTATTTATTTATTTGACAGAGAGAGACACAGCGAGAGAGGGAATAGAAGCAGGGGGAGTGGGAGAGGGAGAAGTAGGCTTCCTGCCAAGCAGGGAGCCCTATGTGGGGCTCGATCCCAGGACGCTGGTACCATGCATGACCTGAGCCAAAGATCGATGGTTAATGATTGAGCCACCCAGGCACCCCTATTTTATGAATTCTCAAAGCCCTCTTCTTTCACCTCCCATAGACGTACCTTAGTCTCTGATTTTTTTCTTTTTTTTTTAAAGATTTTATTTATCTATTTGAAGGTGGGAAGAGTGGGGAGGGGCAGACGGAGAAGGAGAAGCAGACTCCTGTCTGAGCAGGGAGTCCCACTCAGGGCTCGATCCCAGGACCCTGAGATCATGACCTGAGCCAAAGTCAGACACCTAACAGATGGAGCTCCCCAGGCTCCCCTAGTCCCTGATTTTTCAAGACTGGCCCTCCAGGCTGATTGTTCACCCAGAGTCACTTGTGGGTCAGATGTCGCCTCAAGTTTAGTCCCATCTATGTGCTGTTTGCCTGACCTTTGTGTCTCGTTCCTCCCAGTCTGGGCTCTAGAAAATCTGTGACCTCCCTCTTCTTTTATACACCCACATGGGACTGAAAATTCAGTTCACACTTCAACACTTCTTGTGGTTTCCTTGTGCTTTTTTTTTTCCCCTTCATATCAGCAAATTGTTTGGCTCATTGTCAGAAACACTCTCTCTCTTCTCCTTCTTTTCTACAGTCGGCTTCTGCCACCGCCCCCCCATCTCTCTCATCGTGCGGTTTCTCTTTTAGGTAAACCCTAAACCTTCCCTCCTTCCCCACCTTCAGCACCTCAGCGCCTGTATAATACGGGGCCGCGCACCGATTGTTTCCTTCTGGGTTGGGGCCAATATCGATGCCAGAGTATGTAAGGATCACAGAGTATTGGGTCTCTAAGAAGTTCTGAAAATACAATGTGTTTGGGAAAGGGCAAGAGCGAGAAGATGGGCCTCCATTTAGAAAGCACACGTAGGGGCGCCTGGGTGGCTCAGTGGGTGAAAGCCTCTGCCTTCGGCTCAGGTCGTGATCCCGGAGTCCTGGGATCGAGCTCCTCATTGGGCTCTCTGTTCCTCAGAGAGCCTGCTTCCTCCTCTCTCTCTCTGCCTACTTGTGATCTCTGTCTATCAAATAAATAAATAAAATCTTTTTTAAAAAATTAAAATAAATAAATAAAAAGCACAGTGCTTCTGTAGCAAATGGGACTGCCATCACAGGCTCTCAAGCACTAATGAGCCCTTCGTCTCACCATACAGAATGTATTTCAGGATGCCAGGAGTTCGTGTTCTTTCCTACCTTATTCTACTTGCGCAGTGCTCTTCTCAGTGTGGTTCCGTTGTTCTAGGCCAGCCGGAGGACAGAAAAAGATGAGAAGGAGCATAGTTCTAACAGTAACAACTAATATTTCTAGAGGCTTCACCAGATAAGCCAGGCATCCTTCTAAGCACTCTGGCTCCTTTCAGCCTCGAGCGATCCTGGGACGTGGGCACGACTATGATCCCGATGTTATATTATTGAAGAATGTTGAGGCATCGAGTTTAAGTAACTTGTCCAAGTTATGCCACTAGTAAGAGATGGAATATAAAGGACATAAAAGTCTCATTAAATTCACAGATGTGTCTACAAAAGAGGTTGATCCACTCATACCAACGGGCTTACAGCATCTTAAAATGTGTTTTGGTGAAGGAAGTCCCAGGCAGCATGGCTATTGTGTCTGTGTCAAACATGCACAGCTCTAAGTGTTGGAGGAAAATGCATCCATGCAGAAGAATGGCTAATTGAAGAGAGAAAACTGGTTTCATGACCAGGTACAGGAAGTCAAAGTTTTGGGTTTTCTACCCCCAAAGCCTGTGCCATCATAGTGGGATAATAAAAGTTTCTGATGGAGGTACTAGTAGCTCAAATCCATGGACAGCAGAGGTCACATCGTAGCTACCATTTCACACTGGAGACCAAAGGGACAACAGATTGGGATTATGGTGGTAAAATGTTAGGGTGCTAGAATCCCTATGATCAGATCTATGTTACGGAGTCCACTGTAATTTCACTCCCCAACATTTCCTTCTGTTTCCATGGGACACTTTAGATGGATAAGTAGGGAATGAAGTGGGGGAGGGATTGGTTTTCACAATAGAATGTATAAACACACACCTTGGGGCTAAATCATCATAAAACTTCAAAAACATCCAAAGTCATGAATTGAATAAGCCCTCCTGCAAAGAAACCCATAGCCATTATTCAGACATTTACACACTTCCCAGTGGTGGTTTCCCATCCATGAACATAATGATGACCATTCCTGAAGCCTTCCCCAACTTGCCCAACAGGTGAGCCCCTACTCATCCGTTAAGCTCCTGCTCATCTAATACCTCTTGGGAAAATCTTTCATCCCCTAAGCAGTATGAGAGAAACCTTCCTCTATATCCCAGCAGTGCTTTGGGCTTCTTTATTAGAGCAGTTACCATATTGCATTATAATCCTTTCTTTATTGCCCTGCTGTGAATAGACTGTGAGTATTTCTAGGACAGCAACCCCATTGTACAGAATCTATGTTATTGATCTCCAATATTCAGAGAAACAGGATTACTGTGTAGCAAGTATTCAGTAAACACATGGAGAGATGAATGAAATCACGAATGAGCATGTATATTGACCAACCGTCTTCCACATTTCAATTACTTTAAAGCACCTGTTCTAACCATAGTTGTACCAGCAAAACAGAACCACAATGAGTGACACAGGATAAGAGATTTATTAAAAGCATGAGACCTCACACAATTGTGAAAGCTGATTAAACAGTGTAAGGCTATCGCTTCATCTGATGCCAGGGCTGAAGTCAGCTGCGCAGGCAGTTGAGAAGGAAAAATAGATGTGAAGCGGGGGAAGAAAAGACAAACTGGAACCCATGAGAATGAATTGGTACACACGTCTGCCTCCATCTTCAATAATGCAGATGATATTGGTGACTTTTACCGTGAAGTCGCATGTGTACCTTGGCCAAGATTCAGCGCAGCCGGCAGAAGAGATCTGACACCAGCTAAAGAAGTGGCTGGCATGGTTGCTGCTCCCTGCCAACAAGGCAAGCCAACAGATCATGAGCTACAACCATGCCTGATAATCCAACACTGACCTTCCAAATCTGGCACTAATTTTTCCCAGAGTCAGCCTGAACCAGGAACCATGGGATGGGGGTGGGAATTCTGGGAAATGTAGTTCCAGTTTAGCCAGGTTGCCAAGACACAGTCACCACAATGGATACCCACTCAACAGCCTGACCCAAGTGAAACCTGAGCCCCATTTTGACAATTGAGCTTCCACCCTAATTACGGCACATGAACATGAGGAGGAGGGAATCAGAAGAACCAGAGAAGGCAATCACCAGGCAACTATGGTAGTTTGCATTATTGGCTCCAACCTCTCACTCCTCCCTGCATCTACACCCTTGATTGCCTGATGGTGGGTAGGTTGTACATTCCGGAGCCTTGACTTTGGGCATGGCCATGCAACTTACTTTGACCAGTAACATATGAGTAGAAGGGGAAATGAGTTAGACTGGAGCCTAGGTTAAGAGGCTGCACATGTTTCCACTTGCCCTCCTGCCTTTTGCTGTCTCTGTGAGAAGATCATGTCCAGGTTAGCCCACTGATCCTAGGAGGAGTATCCGAAACACATGAAGCCACATAGCATCAACGCAGCTACAGGAGCATTAATGATTCATGGTTGTTTTAAGCTCTGTGCAGTGGCATTGTTTATTACAAAACAATAATGAATCAATACAACTCAAAGCAGATGGGAGAGGGGGCCACTTGGAGGCCTCTCTCTGAACAGCCAAAGCATCAATGCCAGCCACGCAGTCCTCCACTTACAGGCCGTTCTTCCATACAAACCTTTGCAACTGTCTATGTGCAGTGAGCCATGCGGAGTAGGAAGTGTGGATCCCGGGGGAAAGAGAGGAAAGAAGACATTTCCGATGTGGGCCAGGGGTGGTAGGGAGATATATCAGTCTGAAAATTCGATGAAACCAGAGTTACCATGTGCACAGAGGAGGTCAGGACTTGGTAGGGCTTGGAGTTTTTCTAAAGTGATTTTATTTTCAGGTGTGATTTGGCAATGGACAGCTGAGAAGCTGGTATGTGCACAGCAGCTGCATAAACAGCTTCTTCTGATGGTTTCCCACCACCTGCAGGATAAGGGCCAATTGCCTCAACAGAACAAACAAGGTGCTTTTCTGACCTGGCCTCCTTGCACTTTCAGAGACCTCTCTAGCCCCTCCTTGTTACTCCTTGTTGCTTATTACTCCTGTTCTCTCATACCTGCAAGTTCTCCTTGTCTAGAATGCTCTTCTCTCTTCTTTACCTGGCAGGCTCTTATTTGTTCTTCAGAGGCTACCAGAAATGTTCTATTTTCTCTGTGGTTTTCCCTAGCCCACCCAAGGCAGAATCATTGCTCCTCCAAGTACTGTCTTGGGCACACATGCCTTTGGGCAAAGCTGCCTCCTCCTCTAAATTGTGACTTCTCGTGGGCAGGGAATGGATCTCTCTCACCACTACATCCTTCTTCGGTGTCTAACTGAAAGCCTGGGCTGAGAAAGGTGAGCAGTAGATTATAGGCATTGAGATGCAGTTGCTAAGATACTTTCCGAGAGGACAAAAATTGTTCTCTACTGAAGCTTGTATTGTTATCCCAAAAGGTGACCTCCTAGGGTTTTGTTGATAATCACCAGATGTCAGGGCAAAGACGTGGAAGTTTCAATTCTTTTTAGGAAGGAGGTCCACTGGGAACAAGAGAAGAGCCTGAAACTTAAAATATACCTAAAAAAATCTCAAACACATAAAATAACTAAATTCCTGTCTAGTGCAAAATAGTTTAACAGAAACCCATTTTAAATGGGCTACTTAAATAAATGCTCAGAGGACATGTGCTTATCAGGGTTTCCACTTGGCTTCAGAGCCTGCCCTCTCAAACATCGTCATTTTCTTTTTCCAGAATGCTGTCTCTTTTCCCAAACACCGCTCCTTAAGCTTTCAACCCTTAAAAAAGCTGAAGCAATGTTTTTGCCTTTCTAAATTCACAATAGAGGAGTCAAAGCCCTACACTGGGGAGATGGCAGGGAGGCCTGCTCTTCTTTCAGTTTTAGATGCCGCAGAAAGGAAGTTCTGTCTGTCATTGACCTTCACACTTTGCCCACAGAGCAGCCTCATCACTTCCCATGTATAGGAGAGGCCTTGCACCCTATCCAGGGACACCCGGTCTCAGAGCAACCTACAAATTCCGTTACCACTCCGCCATCCCCGGCCTTGTAGGCGCTGTTGATAGGGGGCCTATGAGGCCACAGGAGCAAAAAGGAACGTGCTCCTTTCTCCTCGCTTTCTGCTCCTTTCAGGCTCTGGTAGCTTCTCCACCTCCGCAGCAGCAGATACATTTTTCAACATTTGCAATGGTTTTCAACATTTGCAGAAAATAGCTTACTGTACCTTCCCTCCCCATAGACCCTAGCCACATCCCCTTGAAAGGGTCTGAGTATAAATTCCACAAGAATCTACATCGATTTTTTTAAAAAATCCCAATCTCTTCACTTTGTTCCTCCAGCCCTAGAGGTGGTTGTTACTTCTGCAACACCCTGAAACCTTTGAATTATCTTTTTGCCCCTCTCATTTAACTACGCAATGACTTTATACCCAGCTCATCATTCTTGATATTAAATTCTGTTTAAGTAACTGGTGTGACTTCTGTCTCCTGAGTGGACCCTGGCTGATAGGGGGCTGGCATCTGAAAATACTCCAGCTGCCTGTTCCCTCCCCTGCACCTACTGGTAGGCTTCCTATGGTGCAGATGTCCCTGTTAGGATGTCCTGACTGGCAGACCTGGTGCATACCCCTTCCTGTGATGGTTTCATGCTCCCCAGTCAGTCACCACTCCAGCCCCCCTTCTGATTACGAGGGTCTCATGCTCATGTCCCCAGCACCCACCCTTGTACCATAGCTCACAGCCTGGGCTTCTGCTCTGGTCTTCCTGAAGACTTTCCAAGCCCCTAGCCTATCTTAAGTCCCTTGGTTGTTAACAACTGGCTCTGGGCGGGGTGGGGGGGTGGGGAGCAGGCCTCCCTGTTTTGTAGCTTTTGCTGATTTCTGTGGTGTGTAAACACTCCCACAATGGCCAGTTTCACGGAGCATGGAACTGGGGAGAAATGCACAGTAACACTTCATTATACAGCACTTTCACTGTATAGGTAAAACAGGCAATCTCAAGAGCATGCATAATAGGAACATGTAGTAAAATAATAGAAGGTGATGACGATGGCTTATTTCCTTGTTCTTAACCTACTTTTTTTAATTGTGATTTCTTCTGACTTTAATTATTAATGGCTCTGTTTAATAACTGGGTCACAGACCTTCTGAAGACTTAACAATTAGCTCCCACCAGCCAATAAGAGCTAGCTTTAGTATACCATGAGTCAGGAGCCGTATCTGCAAAGAGTCCCCACCTCCCTGGGCATCCATGGAATCCTGGGTCCATGCAGAGCAAGCACAGCAGGGGAGCCACCTCCCTGGGGTTCAATAAATCCAGGCTGCCATTCTATTTCATCCCATCGTCCTGGCTGCACACCCCAGATATAAAGCAATGATGTGGGGGACCAACCTGCAACGTGTACAAATACAGATAACCCGGAATTCCAGGGATCGTGGGGATTTCTCCACCTTTGTCCAGAATTGCTTTGAGGGTTTTCCTTTTGTGAAAAATCATCAGTTGACTTGAGAAAGAAAATGTATAAGAGGACAAATCAAAAGAAGAGCAGGGGCAGGGGATGATTTGGAGCAGTGGAAATTTCTACTCTTGGGCCTGGATGCTAGACTTTGGTCAACCTTGAATAAGACCTACCAGCTCTTTTACTTCAGAGCCACAAATTCCCCACAAGTCTCTGAAGGTCAACTCGTCTTTTCAGCAAACTTGGGTGTCTGAAACCTCCCCAAGGTTTTTACCCTCCCAAGACTCAAAATCAGGAAGTGGAGTTTAGGTTCAAGTTCATTTCCCTCTCCAGGACCCACTAATATCTTTATTTCTCTC
Source organism: Mellivora capensis (assembly GCA_004024625.1). Taxonomy (NCBI): domain Eukaryota; kingdom Metazoa; phylum Chordata; class Mammalia; order Carnivora; family Mustelidae; genus Mellivora; species Mellivora capensis. The sequence continues at coordinate 75,129 of PISX010006470.1, forward strand.
ACTTCCCATTTATTACCTTACCTCCCCCATTTCTCAATAGCTCAGAAAATGTCTGTTTTTTTTTAAGCCTGGAAATTTTGCAAATAAATCCAAGGAAACTCTTCTTTTTGGCTTTCTTCTTACCTTATCTGAATCAATAAACAGCAAGGATTTAACTATTGAAAAGCAAGAGAATACAAAGATGAAACTAGTTAATATTTCTATGATGGCTTCTGTGAGTCTCAAAGATGATAAATATTAACTATTGAGATTGTAAGGTGAAATCCTGTTTAAATTCTTGATACTTCTATAATGAAGACCACCCTTGTGCTGGGCTCCCCCTGCATCAAATGTCTTTGGTGAAATGTTAATGTATACTGATTGTATCTCAGGAATCTCTTGATGCAAATGCTTGGCTTGATCGAAATCCAAATGGTAGAACTTTGACCAGAGTTAACACTGGAATAATAAGATACCAAGTTGTAACCTTGAATTAAACCCAGTAAAAAAATTAGTTGCTAATTTTGCAAGTCAGTTCAGGTCTATTCATAGCTACTTTTTAAAATTTTTATTTATTTATTTTAAGTAATCTCTCCATCCAACATGCGGCTCGAACTCATGACAAAGATCAAGAGTCGCATGGTCCTCCACCTGAGCCAGCTAGACACCCCAAGAGCTAATGTTTTTAAATTCTTGCACGTGCTAGGTATGGGACCAAGGGCAGCTAGCGAAGGAGGTAGGCACTATTTTATACCCATTGTACAGGTGGGGATATGGAAGCACTAAATGTAACCTGCCGAAGGTCGCACAGTTAGTAATGGCAGAGACAGGAATTTAACCCATCCAGTCTGATGTAGGTATGCTGAGATTATTGTCATTTTTACCAATGAGGAGAGTGTGGCTCAGTAGAGGTGAAGTGACCTGAAGATGTTCCACAGCTAGGAAGTGGCTGAACTGAGATCTGAACTCTGGTACTGTCCATCTCTGACATGCTACTTCTTAACGGCGCTACTCCGCATGGAGGAGCAATGATGCAGAGTCCCCAGGCACACATTACTGGAATTACACTTAACTACTGCAGAGGCTTATTATGCATTTTCATCTTCTTAGTGTTTTCTAATTAAAAAGGAGGGGAGTGGAGATCTTTTTTGCTCTCTAACTTCTGTTTTCTCTGCATGGAAAACAGGGCCCCCAACGAGAACCTTTGCGTAATAGAGCTTATTGTATTACAATCAGCTGTTTAAGTGCAGACTTCTCTGAGGTCCCTTTTTACTGGAGAGAGTTAATTAACAGCACAGCCACTAATGACTTACCCATGCTCAGCCTTGATTGCAAAGAATATATGAACATACTAAGTCACCTTAAAGTCTCTAAGTGTGCCCCTACTGTAGCCAGATTTAATGATATTAAGAGTAATAATATTAATACTGTTTAACATCAATTGAGTGCTTCCTGAGGACCAGATACTCTGCTAGGTGATTTTTATTTAATCCTCACAAGGATTTCAGTGTGAAGCAGACACTACTATTTTCCCTCTGCACCTTGCTGAGGGAAAGCCAGAGGTGAAGGTTCGGGGAACGGGAAAGAACACCCCAGGTGCATGCCACCCTGGGCTAGTACCCCGAGCCTTGAGGGCCTCCATGCCTCAGGCAACAGGGATAATAAGTCAGTTCTTTTTATAGTGAACCAGGACACCCATTGACTCATAAAATCATGAGTCATGAAATCTAAGAAATGGGAAAAAAAGACCCTTCCATCAATAAACTGAAGTCACAGACCATTTGACTCTAACTAAGGAAACCTTCGCAAGACTCTTGAGTTTGGGAAAAGGGTGGTGAAGCCCAAAGCAAGTAGCAATCCATCCTCCCAGCTGGTGTCCCCATGACTGAGACTTGGACAAGGCAGAAGATGGGTGGTCTCTGAGGGGCCGAGTGCAAGCTCAGCTGAGAGGTTCAAGCCACCAACTCTTTCAGCTAAGGCTGGTCCTTCATGGCACAGGAAGGGCCTGGTACCACTCTCAGGTGGAGTGGTTGCTGGGCGTGAAACACAGATCATGGAATTAGGAGACGGCACTCAGAGCCCCTTCTTTTGGTCTTTTATACATGACTTCACAACCTACTTCCTCTACCTAAAATATTCGTTGGTGTCCCTCACATCCTCCTCCCCAACTCCTGAGACACTTTTAGTGTCAGCTTTAAAGCTCCTTTTTTTCAGGGAAACCTGACCCCCAGAGGAGGTGACACATGTCGGCTCCCCTGTGTCAGGGGAACCTCTGGTGTAAATAAAAATGGGAACATCTACTTGTGTAAGTGTTGATTAAATATGTTTCCAGGGCCTGATTGCAAATCCTACATGTTCTACCTCTAGCCCAGTACAGGGCCTGACACATAATGGATACTCATAAAAAGTGATTGTATTAGTTGCCTAGGGCTGCCTTCATAAAGTACCAAAAATTGGGTGGCTTAAAAATGATAGGAATTGTGTCACGGCCCTGGGGCCCAGAATCTGAAGTCAAATTATGGGCAGAGCCATGATCTTTCTGATGGCTAGAGGGTAAGAGTCCCTTCTGACCATTTCCGGCTTCTGTCATTTGTGGCAACCCTCTGTGTATGTTCCCTGGCTCATAGATACATCCCTCCAGTCACTTCTCCCTGTGTGTCCGTTCTCACACTGACTTCCCTCTGCACATATCTGTCTCTATGTTTAAATTTCCTTTCCCTACTCCCAAACAAAAGGTCTCACTTATTTATTACTGACCCAGCCAATTGGTGCAGAGAGACAGTAACAGAAAAATCCCCCCCAATAAAACAGATCTATTGCTCAGGTAGTAGGAATGTTTACAGAGTGATAGGATAGGGACACATGACTTTCATGCAGCATCAACTTGTGCCATCTCATGTGCGATTCCTTAGAGACCCAGCTTGGTTCTTCTCCAATGCCTCCTTTTGGAGGTGTGTCTGATGTAATGGCCAATTCCCATCCAAATCCTGTGGGGCATGGGATGATTCTGCTTTTGTTTCTTGGTCAAGAATTGCTTGACCCTGAAGGTCTCATGAGAAGACCTGGCAAGGGACAGTCACCTGCACCCACCAAGATGGCAGAGAAAAGAAGAACCCCCACCTTTTTTTTAATAAAGGTGCCACTCATGTTGGATTAGGGCCTACCCTGATGACCTGGTTTTAACTTGATTACCTTTGTAAAGAATCTATTTCTTTATCGGGCCCCATACCTAGGTACTACAGCTTAAGACTTTAATACATCCTTTTTAGGAGACACAGTATGATCCACAACAGTGAGGAAGGGAATAAACATTCTATGCTCTCATTTTCCTCATTTGCAACATGATGATAATACTTGTTTTGATCCCACACACATTTTTGAGATGAAAGAAGTTAATGGCAATAGAATACAGCATTCCTCTGCCCACCAGTAAATCTGATTTGATGGGCCAAGATGTTTGGGGGGATGCTTTTAAGTGTCATTAGACCAACGTCTGGGTGAAATCAGAGTATGGCTCAACTACCAGGAGAGCAACAGTTGCAACATATGGAGAGGTGAGGCTTCCCACACCCCAAATCAAGACGTGGGGCGTGACACGTGCCATGTGCTGCTGAGGTGAGTGGCCCTCAGAGGCACAGAGACAAAGAGACAGGCTTCAGGAGGGACACACTTGAACTGGGATCCTGGCTCTGTGCCTCTCTTTATGCCTCTCTCTCAGTGTTACTTTCTTAATCTATAAAATGGGTTAATAGCCCTCTAATAACCCCACCTAAAGTTATAGGGGAGATTGAATGGAGTCGTTTTACAGAAGCTTAGCACAGTGACTAGTATAATAATCAGTCACTAAATGGAAGACTGTATATACAATACATATGTAATACACTTTTGGGTTCTGCTAAAGGCCCTGGCTATGCAGCTGACACAGCTCTGTGACAAAAACAGAAAACTGAAGGGTGACCTATGGTGAGGCTGACCTGGGAGAGTCCTCTCTGGTCTCCAGCAGTCTCTCTTGCTTAGCTGGGACAGAACGTAGAATAGCATCCTCCATGCCTACGTTTCTTCCCTTTACTGTCTACCAGCCGGCACCCGCGAAAGGACACAGAACTGGTGAAGAGACAACCCCATGTCAGTGGCCAGTGTCCTGAGTCTGTGGGGACACATGTGCAGGCAGTATCATGTGTGATGCTTGAGGGTTCCGGCTTCTTTCCAGGAGGGTGGGAGAAAGAAGTTGAAAGCAGACCCACCGATCTCAGATTGCTCTTTGCAGTCAAAGGGCATTGTGTGAAAGGCCAGGAATGCTAGGATATTCTTCAGGGATAAGAGGACTAGGGGTGCAGAGCACCAGCTGCCCTATGAATAGGGTGACAGCCAGTGTAGCCAAGAGTGTTGGTGCTAAGAGTTTTAGTAATCAGCAACAGCCATTCATTGGCTCTTTGAGATATTGGCCTTTTGGTTGGGTGTTGTTGTTTTTTTTAAGATTTATTCATTTATTTGAGAGAGAGAGCTTGCACAATGGGGAGGGGTAGAGGGAAAAGGAGAGAATCTCAAGCAGACTCCTCCTGAGCATGGAGCCCCACGCAGGGCTCAATCTCATGACCCTGAGATCATGACCTGAACTGAAACTGAGTTAGACACTTAACCAATTGCACCACCCAGGTACTCTTTGGACTTCTGTTTTTTGTTTTTAAATATTTTTATTTATTTATTTGACAGACAGAGATCACAAGTAGGCAGAGAGGCAGGCAGAGAGAGAAGGAGGGAAAGCAGGCTCCCTGCCGAGCAGAGAGCCCGATGCGGGGCTCCATCCCAGGACCCTGGGATCACAACCTGAGCCAAAGACAGAGGCTTTAGCCCACTGAGCCACCCAGGCGCCCCTGGACTTCTGTTTTTAAAGCCAAGTTGGTGTGGCCTCTGGAGTCCACCGGAACTTGATTCAAATCTTGGTGGAGCCACAGCGTAGCCAGGGGATCAAGGAGAAGTGACTTAATCTGAGTCTCAGCTACTTCAGCAGAAATGTGGAGATGATTCTTATTTCCTAAGGGGATGGAGAGGATTTAATGAGATGGGTAAGCAACAGGTCTAGCACAGGGCCTGGGGCAGAGTAAACACCCGATAACAGGTAGTCACTCCCCCCCCACCGCCAGGTTACAGGTGGAATCAAGTAGGGCAGACAGGCCAGGGCGGGTTCAAATGCCAGGACTCAAATCCTGGCTTGGCTACTGACTCACTAAGGGATCTTGGGCTGGTTAGTATCTCCATATCTCAGTGTCTCTACCTATAAAATGGGAGTCCTTATAGGTGTCCACTCTCCATTGTCCACAATTTCCAAATCCAAACGCTTCAGGGCACCAAAGAGTTTCCCCTATAACTCCATTGGTGACAAGCCCTGGCCTCCACTAACAGGAGGCTGTTTCTAATCTGTGTCTATCCTGCTTGGTATAAATATTCTCACTGATTATGGAGGGCTGCCCCAGACCGCACCAGGGGATGCTACATTATATAGGGCTTATGAGTTGTACTACCTTTCTAAAATTTGAAAACTCTGAATTCTGAAATTCATCTGGCCTCAAGGAGTCCTGGGTGAGAGACTGTGGATCAGAGTGGAAAACTGTTCATGGGGCCAGAGGACCAGTGGGAGCCTCTGTGGAGAACTGTAGCCAGCACACAGAAAGGACTCAGCGAGTGTGAGCGGGTCCACAGGCCGCAGACTTGACACCAAACTGCAAAGGTCATAATCGCATTCCGCTGTTTTTCTGCATCCTTTGATGAGCTACTAGCTTTTCTCAGTTTCCTCACTGTGAAACAAGAATAATGACAATAATACTAACTAAACCAGTTAATATATGTAAACTACTTGGTAAATTGCCTAGTATATAATAAATACTACCAAGTGTGAGCTCCAATTATCATTATTACATTTTTTTAAAGATTTTATTTATTTATTTATTTGACAGACAGAGATTACAAGTAGGCAAGAGAGGCAGGCAGGCAGGCAGAGGAGGAAGCAGGCTCTCCGAGGAGCAGAGAGCCTGATGTGGGGCTCGATCCCAGGACCCTGGGATCATGACCTGAGCCGAAAGCAGAGGCTTTAACCCACTGAGCCACCCAGGCACCCCTCATTATTACATTTTTATATGTAGGTGAAAATCTCTTTTTTATAAAGGGCATAGAATTACAGCAAACAAGGAAGTTGAACTTGGATTGGTATTCCAAGAATTTTACAGGGACAAGAAAGGTTACTCAGTGTATTAATCTAAGCTGACCTTTTGTGCCTTCTTTAATCAGATTTAAGCACTTTTCATTAAAATCGTTTTATTTTATTTTCACATAATGTTCTTGATGGATTCCCCCCCCACCATGAGTTCTGATAAGGGAAAAATAAGAGCAAAATAGTTATTTCTTGCTTTTAGCAATGCCAGTTATCTCAGACAGGTGAGGAGGATGCCGTTGAAGGAACACCGGATGAGGATGCTGCCCTAGGGGTTGTTGGACCCAGCACCCGTTTCTGTTGCCTTCCATGGATGGTACCACTCAGATTTCCAAGAGGGCTTGCAGTGGAGTTGGGGGGAGGCATCACAGAGCCCCACTTGTGTCTACTACGGGTGTGCTGAAACCACAATCCCCCCACGTAGCTGATGGCTGGTGACTCGGTGCAGCTGGGGTCCTCATGCCAGCCCACACCTGCCTCCAACTTGGGATTCCTTTAATGGGCAACCGCTGGCTTGGTCAAGACTTCCTTAGAATTGCAGTGCGAGGCTACTGGGTATTTCCACAAAGGTACAAATATAGTGATCCATAGGGGCACATGCACCCCAATGTTTATAGCAGCAATGTCCACAATAGCCAAACTATGGAAAGAGCTTAGATGTCCATCAACAGATGAATGGATAGAGAAGATGTGGCATATATATACAGACACACACGCACACACACACACACACACACACACACACACACACACACAATGGAATATTATGCAGCCATCAAAAATGAGATCTTGCCATTTGCAATGACTGGATGGAACTAGAGGGTATTATGCTAGGCAAAATAAGTCAATCAGAGAAAGAAAATTATCATATGATCTCACTGATATGAGGAATTTGATAAACAAGACAGGGGATCACAAGGGAAGGGAGGGAAAAATGAAACTAGATAAAACCAGAGAGGGAGATAAACCATAAGGGATTCTTAATCTCAGGAAACAAACTGAGAGCTGTTGGAGGGGAGGGGGATGGGAGGGATAGGGTGACTGTGTGAGATGGACTTTGGGGAGTATATGTGCTATGGTGAGTGCTGTGAAATGTGTAAGACTGATGAATCACAGACGTGTACCCCTGAAACAAATAATACATTATATGTTAAAAAAATAATAATTCACCACTGAACCCCCCACGCACACAAGAGAAAAGAACTGCAGTGAGAGATTTGTCCTACTCCATCCATCTCTTCCCCTCTCCTTGTACATGTGCCCAGTGGACACTGAAGGCTGAGGACTCTCCCTGCCTCGGCGTGCTTTACCCCCTTTATTGTTCAGAGATAGTTCCTCTAGTAAACATCTTGCACATCTAATCTCTAATCCCATCTCGGTGTTTGTTCCCTGACAGACCCTCACCTTCACCTTGAGGGCTCAGGATGGTATTTAAGTTCTGCCTCTGAGATATGGAAAGGGGAAGAAAGGGAGACATTAATTCCTCTGTAATGGGGGTAGCTGACAACTGGACTCAAGCAGATACAGGTTTTGCAGCAGCCAGACTCTGCCTTCCGTCCTCTGATCACCAGCTTCATGGACTCGGGCTGCTGTGACATTGCGGCAGCAGCAGGGAGCCCCGGGTCACAGCTGCTGTGGGGCAGGATTTTAAAGCCAAGTAACAGCTCCTTAGCTCTCTGCTCTTACAGCTATTCCAATAACTTCATAAGCACTTGTTTCCCTGAACTGGGTTTCTCTCTGCATAAACACCTGAGGTGATTTCTGGGGTGTTTTTTTTTTTTTTTTTTGCACCAAATGCTAACTGATACAGCAATGAATTTGCAGGGGGCAAAAGTTGACGTTTTTTATGCTCAGGGGGAAAAAAAATGTCATGAAGCTGTTACCTTCTCTAGCTTGGAAGTGAGACTGCAGACCTACCAAGCCAATAACTCAAGAAGAAGGGATTATAAAAAACTAAAGGATGAGTTTGTGTTGGCTGCTCCTCGAAAGGTTTTCCAAGAGAAATTGAGCTCCATTAAGGGTTAGCCAGTGTGCAAGCAGAGACGGAAGGGAATGGAGGGTCTGGGGATTAATTGGTCGTCGCTGTAATGGAAAGACAGATGCTTCTTTACCAGGTTTCCTAGAGACAGTCGGTCCTGGAGATACTCCTTCTCTACCAAAGATGTCTATTTGGATGATGGATTAAATGGTCACCCAATCTGTGCCCCAGATAGCGGGAGAGAGGACAACCATTCAAAGACCTATTAAGTCCTTCTGGTCAAAGTCAAACAAAGGCATCCAGCGCTGACCTAGGATGGTATTGAAGGTGTTGGGTTCCACTCTGACCCCTTTAGTCTTCACAATGTTTGGCTGCAGGCTTTCCTCTCTTCTGGACTGCCATATGCTCCCCAACATTTCCTTTTCTCTTTGAGAGTTGTTATTCCCCTTGGTCTGGTCCTGCTTGTTTATTGTATATGGAGGGGTGGGGGTGCCAGTAAATTGTCTGTTTATAGATTATTGAACCATAAAGAGCAAAAGTCAGGCCTGAGATTCTTAACTTTGAGCTTATTTCAGAAACTGGCTGGTACTTCGGATTATCTCCCTTGGGGAAAAATGATTCTGTTTGATGTGTGGGAAGAAGAATACACATGGATATTTGGTGGCCAGAGGGCTGGGCTGTGTTGGAGACAGATTGTTATGCGTAAAAATCCATTCCCCACTTTTTCTCAGATGTTTCATCCGGGTCCAATCAAGAAAACACAAACCCTACCAGGTCTTTCATCGGGAGGGAATTTAACACGTAATTGGTTTCACAAGGGATGGAAGAGCTGAGAAAGCAACAGGAAGATCAGATGACATAGAAATTAGAAGCATCAGAAAACCACCCTTACCTCTGGGACTAAAGGGACAAAGAGAGGAGGCAAAAGCCAGAAACATGGTGGCCACGTCTTGGGAAAGCCAGGACCTTGGAGGGAAGGGCTGTCTGGCAGGAGGTGTAGTGATGGGGAAACACAGTAAAAACAGATGGGGTTGGGGGGACTGCCCCATTTTCTCTCCTGCTCCCGTGCTCCCATCTTCCACCCACACCAACTTTACCCAAAGCCAGAGGTAAGAAAGAGTGAAAAGTGGGGTTTCCTATGATGTATACCGGGGCATGAGCCAGCCACTTGGGGTATCAGGCTGGACTGCATCTCCTGACCTCCCTTACAGTGAGCTGAGCCATGAGATTAAGTTCTCTCCTTTGAGGGGTGAGCAGAAATCCTGTGTGCCCTTTCAAAGGTTGGAGCTCCCATCACTGGGCATACCTCCTTCATTTGACCATTCTCCTGCTCCTCAGCTGCCATGGGGCGGGGGGGGTGGGGGGTGGAATTCACCAAGCAGACAGCCACATGCCTTAGCAGAAGGGAAGAACAATTCACGGGACAAACTGTGTTCCCTGCATGTCCAAACTTGGAGCAGAGCCACCCAATGACATGGACAATTCACCTGGAAAAAGGTACAAAAGAAAGAAATAAGTCATGTTCTTGGGTCTCTGGGCTGTTGCAGCCTAGGTCTTTATCCTAATAGAGCTGTTTCTGTTCGTCATTTATCTGCTTATTCATTTATTCAAACTTCAGTCATCACCTGTGATGTAGGCACTCAGGTGCAGAAGATAAAAGTACACACAAGTCCTTGTTCTCAGAGAGATCACGAACGACCCATTAGCGCAGACTGAAAAATACACAGAAAGGTATAGCCCAGGATCGTAAGTATAGATCAGTGCAACACACTGAGGGTGAAAACGGATAGCTTCAGAATCGTTCTTAAAGGACAGAGTTGACAGATGGGGACCTGGAGGCGGAGAAATGAACAGCACTTTACTAGTCCCTCAAACATATGATCACTTGCTATTCACCATACCTCTTGAGACATGTGTTAAAACTTCCAATTTTACAGGTGGAGAAACAGAAATCCAGAGAGTTCAAATGATTCCTCTAGAACCACACAATTGATTGTCAAGATTTAAACCCAGGCTGGCCTGACTTTAAAACCAATATTCTTTCCACCGTGCTAAGTCATCTCTCTCTCCAGTGAGCTTCAGTTTTGTGATACGCCTCCTAGCACACCTGCTGGAGAGATGCCTGCTTGTCTGACCTGCCCTGAACATGCATCGAACACATCGCTCAGGCCCACGAGGAGAAGATGGAAAGAAAGCATGGCGGGGAGAAGCTGCTCTCGTTACTTGATTTATTTGCTTTATTTCTGACCAGAGTAAGGTACTCACCACCAGCATGACTGCCCTCCTTATTTCATATCAGATTTGTTCTAAATGACTTCAGGCTGTTTCCCAAAAAAGCCAGACAAAGATTTACCACCATGAAGGATATTCAAAGGAAACGCTTTAGGCTCTGGCCACATTTAATAGCTCTGTCTCTGAAAGTTCCTGGGCAATTGAAAGGACAACAGAACCACTTTCCACTGGGTCTGAAGACCCCATTTTTAGCTATCTGAAAAAGAGACATTTTGGCTTGCATTAACTCTAGGAGACATCTCCTCATGACCAAGATGTGACAAAGCCGACACTTACCTATATATAATAATGGAACAAGGTTACAACACTCGGTGTAGCACCCTTCTTAAAAACTTAAATGAGACTGACAGATACTAACAGGGATTTTATCTAGGTATCTGTTTGACATTATAGGAGGCAATGAGACCTAGAGTTGTCTATCGGAAAGGAGCAGCAGAAGCATTTTCAAGATCCGAAAGCTAATCTTGTCCCACTTCAAATGATGTGAGTTGCCAGTCTCTGCCTCTTTTGCAAGTGATGTTTTCTTTTTTTTTTTAATAAGAAAAGATATTTTGAAGGCAGCCACGTTTTCTTCTTTTTTTAAATTTTTTTTATTTTTTTAATAAACATATAATGTATTATTAGCCCCAGGAGTACAGGTCTGTGAATCTCCAGGTTTACACACTTCACAGCACTCACCATAGCACATACCCTCCCCAATGTCCATAACCACACCACCCTCTCCCTACCCCCCTTCCCCTGGCAACCCTCAGTTTGTTTTGTGACATTAAGAGTCTCTTATGGTTTGTCTCCCTCCCGATCCCAACTTGTTTCATTTATTCTTTTCCTACCCTCCAACCCTCCACATTGCATCTCTACTTCCTCATAACAGGGAGATCATATGATAGTTGTCTTTCTCCAATTGACTTATTTCGGTAAGCATAATACCCTCTAGTTCCATCCACGTCGTCACATATGGCAGGATTTCATTTCTTTTAATGGCTGCATAGTATTCCATTGTGTGTGTGTGTGTGTGTGTGTGTATACATATATATATACCACATCTTCTGTATCCATTCATCTGTTAATGGACATCTAGGTTCTTTCCATAGTTTGGCTATTGTGGACATTGCTGCTATAAACATTCGTGTGCACGTGCCTCTTCAGATCACTACATTTGTATCTTTAGGGTAAATACCCAGTAGTGCAATTGGCAGCCACATTTTCAAAGCAGGAAAAGGTAATATGCTCTCAGAGCAACAGGGTCATAAATTATTTCCTGTGATAGGCTAGCCATGGTGTGCCTCTGAGTTCTTAGGCGAAGTCTTCATTTTACAGTAAATAACAAGTAGATCCTACAATGTTTTCTTCCAGGAAGTTCACGATGTTCGACTCATTCTTTGTTCACATGGCGTTCACAAAAAAGAAGCATGTGAAAGGCACATTAAGGCCAATTTTGCAGGGACAGAGGCCAAGACATGAAGTGATTATGCCAAAGATGACAGAGAAAGACACACTTGTGGCCCCAGAGTCTAAATCTCCTCAGTCAAGAACCCGCTAAACATGACCATTTCTCTCCTTGCCTATTAGGCATTTTTGCTAAAATTCAATAATGATCAGAATGACAGATCTAGTCAAGATCCTACACGAACCTGTTGGATATTGAGCTTGCTGATAAACATACAAGAAAAACCAGCTCACAAAAAGACAAGAAGTCAGATCTGCCACCCTCTTCTGGAACACGCCATAAAACCAAACTAAATCAAATCAAATCTATTTACTGGGCTTCGATTATTAATAGGCACAGATATATCCGGATTAGCTTCATGGCTCTTTTAGATCCTAGGAATAAACTGAAAACTAAGAAGAGACTTTCTGTCCATGTGAACATGTTCATCTTTTTCTGGTGTTTTAAAAGAGACTTCAAGCCTAGTTGGGAATTTGAGGAAAGAGATAAATCTGCCTATTTTTTTTTTAAAGAATGAGAATACATTTAAGATATGAACTGCCAGAGGCCTGGAAGAATTTATTTTGTCTCTTCTCTGTGTTGTTGGCTCACTGCTTGGTTTTCAAGGCAATCCCAAGAATGCCAAGCACCGTGTTTGCGATGTCTCACTGTTAGGATCATCCTCAGTAGCGTATCTGAGGACATCTATTACCCTGGGCAGGCCACATTTTCCTAAATGTATGCATTCCCAAAATGAGACCATAGGAAGAGACATAACAAACAATGTATGATACATCCTTGCACCGAGATGCTCAAAATTTCCTAATTTCATCGGGTGTCCTTCCTGTACATGTCTTCATTTCACACCCAGCCAGAGGAGGCAGAGAAGAGGGAAGGAAGCCTGGAGCTAATATGGCAGGAGGCCCCCTCTGCTGGGCTGCTGTCTGCTCCCAGTGGGCAGCCTTCTTACTGTCCATCCCTCCTTACTGTTGGCTTGTCCTGCTGGCATGCTGCCACCAGGGGAGGAACTGTTCTATCCCATCACCACATCTCCAAGCCTTCTTTTTTCTCCCTTCTCCTTCCTCATTGGCTTCTCTCCTTCCCTTTCTGCCTCATCAGCTCTTGCAACTCCCCAAATGTGGCCAACATGCTCTCACCCCCCCTCCACTCACACGGTGGTCTGGTAAATGTCTCCCACTCCCTGGGTTGTTCTCTATTTCCTCCCCAGATGGTTTTTGTTTATCCACACCGGTGGCCATTTTTTAAAAATAAACTTTACTTAAGATGTTATTTATGTATTTGAGAGAGAGAGAGAGAGAGAGAGAGAGAGAGAACAAGCATGAGCGGGGGAGGAACAGAGAGAAAGAGACAAGCAGACTCTCCACCAAGCAGGGAGCCCCACTCAGAGCTCCATCCCAGGCAGAAGCTTAACCTACTGAGCCACCCAGGCACCCCACACTGGTGGCCATCTTAACAACAATGAAAAAATTGAGCCAGAACAGCCAAAAGACTCTAGAGGTCTGAGCATAGCTGTGTCTGAGACATAAGGTCCTCACTGTAACTTGTGGACTCTTCTGGTGGTGGCAACCAGGGCCAGCATCCATGCCAGCCAGCATGTGGCTGAATGCAGCTACTAGCCCCTCTCTCAAGGTAGAGAAAGTGAGCATATGGGGACTTTTCCATTTATTTATTTTTATTGATTGATTATTAATATTAATATTATTATTATTACTTATTCAACCTGTTTTCTGACCTTCAGGAGGTAGGACAGAGCTGTCATGTGGGCTGAAGAGGGAGGGAGCCTTACAGCCCCAAGATTGCCTGCCACTCTTTGGACCCATGGTCTCTTCCTTCTTGATTCTAGACCTCTACTTAAGGACCTTGCAAGCCCTTGCTTCACCAAACCTCCTTCACTCAAAGAAGAACGGAAACAATTTTGGTCAGACCAAGAGCAAGAAGCCAAAGTTGTGGACCCCACATTAGACTTTGCACTGAGCCCAGTTTTACTAGTTTGCTGCGATACCTAACACCCTTTTGTGTACTAAGATGGTGAAAGTATGGGGTCCCTCAGGGATGAGTATTAACACCTGTCCCTTCTAGCATCTTCCTAAAGGATGAGGAGACAATTAAGAGAGAAAGGTCTGAGATTTCCAACAGCTGGTCATCTATCAGAGCTCTAAGGAACCAAATAAAAAGAGGTGGGTCACAGAAGGGCTTACGGCTCGGCAAACCAGAACAGAGGGGTTTGCAGTGATATTTTTAAACAGGGATAAGTGTGGAGTAAATGTTTCAGGGCAAGAATAACCCAAATTTAAAATATGAATGAAGAGCTAGAGCTATTGGTTGGAAACGAGCTTTATGAAGACCGCTGAGTTGGGACAGAAGGTTTCCTAGTATCACTTAATAATCCTAATAGGTTACTTGTTTATTTGGGGGAGTTATCTGTATACATTATCTACATATCTCATACCATCTATAAACAAAAATCACCTTATATCTCCCTTTCCAATCCTTATTCTGGAATATATATCTGGAATATATATCTGGAATATATATAGCAATATTCCAACCCTTTTTCCTTGCCTCATTGTACTGGATAATACCTTCAGCAAATTGGTGAATGGAAGCGGTAAGAGTGGGGGCTAATGTCTGACTCCTGATCTCAGGAGGAACATTTTCAATATTTCATCATTAACTATGAGATTTTCTGTACAGTGTTTGTAGATAACCTTTATCACATTAAGGAAGATTTCCTCTATTTCCATCTTGCTTAGAGTTTCTGTCATGAGTGGACGTGAATCATACTGCATATAGCATGCACTTATTTTTTTTTAAAGATTTTATTTATTTATTTGAGAGAGAGGCAGTGAGCGAGCATGAGCGAGGAGAAGGTCAGAGGGAGAAGCAGACTCCCCGTGGAGCTGGGAGCCTGATGCGGGACTCGATCCCGGGACTCCAGGATCATGACCTGAGCCGAAGGCAGTTGTCCAACCAACTGAGCCACCCAGGCGTCCCCAGAATGCACTTATTGAAATAATCACGGGCTTGCCCTGTTTTACCACTTTTTGGATGAATTGTGTCGTGTGATTTTCCGTGTGAAACTAACCTTGCATTCCTGAAATAATCCCAACTTAGCTGGGATGTATGATCCTTTTTATACATCATGGATTCTAGTTGTTAACATTCTGTTTAGGACTTTTGCACCTAAGTTCATAAGAGGGAAAATAGGATTTTCTTCTGATGTCCTTGTTCAGTGTGGCTATTAAAAGTATGCTAACCTCATAAAATAGATTGGGAACAGGTTGGAAAGTTACCTTATTTTTCTACTTTTCAGGCATGCAGGAAGTTAGCTCATTTCTCTGCAGTCCTTTTTTCTCTGGTTTATTGATTTTTCCAGTCCTGACTCCCTTCCCAGCCCTAAATTCTGATTTCATGTTTTCCCCTTCCGCAAGACTTTGATCTCTGTACTCGGTAGCACCATCATCTTATGGTCTGAGGGGAAAAGTGGTGGTGACGTAGAACTCACATAATTTGTTCTTTTATTGTCTCGGGCCCTCAAAACCCAGCTGCCTTGGTTGCTCTACGAAGCCTTCAACAGTTTTTTAAAATCCAGATTTTACATTTTGGGGTGCCATTTATCATAACCAAAAGAGGACATGCAATCCTCGTCTTTAGGGTTGATGTCGGGTTGAGAGGTCAGATGAGGATGGTAACACAAAAGGCTAGCTAACACTAACGCTGACTAATTTTAACATTATTATTTGCACTGATTTCTGTGTCCTTTTTATTTCTCTTTCTTAGTGACTTTGGAGTCACTGTTTTACCCAAATGTAAAAAAGACTGATCTTCTGCTTTCTCTTGTACCTGCATATAATAGGTGCTCAGCTACTCAGTTAATATTTGTTGAATAGATTAACTGAAGGGATTTGATTCAACATGTTGAATTCAATGTGGTTTATTTAATTACCTTGATTCCAGAATAATGGTGACTTCCATCAGCAATATTAGGTCATGACCTCATCAGTCACTTTTTCATTAAGCCAGGAGTAATCTCAGTGAAACAATCTTGAGATGCCAACAACTCCACCCACTTCTATCCCAAACAAAGTAGAAAGAAACCTAGTACTTCTAAGGTAAATAATGAGTAGACTACTCCTCAGGGCAGAATCATAGCCCTGTTAAAAGAGAAATAATGTTCCCTTGCTGTGATTTTATATTGTAGAGCCTTTAAGAAAAAATAAATGTTTGTGTTTGGATGATAAGTTACATGGCCTGGACAAAGGGACCTACAGAGCATCACTGAAAAGGATACTCAGAGAGAAGAATCTAGTCTTTCTCTTGCCCACACAACTGAGCCTATTCTCACTCCCAGTGCCTGTGAAGTATTATCACCCATCTGGCTGGAGCCCAGGGAACGTCTCGGAACCTGGAGACTGAGACCAGAGTAATCTATGAGGGTGGAAGATGAGATCTCTTTTGTGGAAGGGGTGGGCTTTCCCAAACCCGGTGATGGGCTTGGCAGATGGCAAGGGGCATAGCAGGTTATACATCTCTGTCCTGAGGGCAGAAGGAAAGATCAGGTCCAACCTCAGGGGCATTTCAAGATTTTAGAGGACTTCACACATACAATTTGAGTCATTGCTAGAAAAAAGTAATAACAGAAGGCACAAGAATTGTAGTTTCAAAGGTGATCATTTTTATCTAGAATGTGGAGAGAAATTATAACAAATTATAAATTTCAAAAGCATTACTACACATATGCAGTAAATAACATAGTATTTTGATTGTTTGGCACCCCTCTTGCATAGTGTTTGCCCACAGCTTTCGGCTACATACCTGGGATGATTTTGAAATATTTCCTTTAGAGAGAAGAAGAAGGTAGTCCAGCCTTTCTTGTACCATGTTAAAGGAAAAGTTATTTTTTGCTATTGAGAGTTTAGGAAATTTCCTTTAGCTTCAAAATTACTTTTGGTAAAGTCATGTGCTGAGTTTCAAGTTGTTGTCAATTCCTGAAATACCAGTATCTACTTTCTTTCTTTTCTCTATGAGCTGGTACACTTGGAAGAATTTTCCAGGCTAGTATCTGACTCTGCATTTCATGTTTTTATGTCTTTCCCCCAGCCCCCTACATACTTGTGGCTCTGGACCCCATATGAGATCTTCTCATTATCTTAGCCATACTCCTTTGGGTGACAGTGGTGAATGAGTCAGCATATTCTAAAGAGCCATCCCAAGACAGAATAGCTACTAGTAACTATAGTATATAGTGAAAGCAAGCACATAAATATTTTACATGGAAACACAAATGTCTACAGGAACTCTAATGGCCCTGAATCTGAGGAAGTGTGTGACAGAATAAAATGGAATGCCAATAGCAGGTGGTTCTTAATTGTATGTAATTAAAATATCTTCCTTCTGCCATTTATACAAAAACCTATCAGCACTTGCATATATTGCTAGGCCTCCTCCCCCAGCCTTTCTGGGGCTCACACAGGTGAGGGACCCAGGAACTAAAGCTTCAGTAGCTTCTTGCAAATACACCCCTGCCAAGACACACTCTCTTTGCCTACATCTTCCTTTGTTTGGGGTAAAGTTCTAAATTAGCTGGAACTTATTGTATTTCCCTTCTGAAAATGTCCTCCTTTGTCCAACAAAGAACTGTATATGGGCCCATGTATTAGTCTTGTGGGGATGGAGGGATAGGCTTAGGAAAGGAATGAGGGATTCCCCCCCCCCTCCCCAGTGAGCTTTCAGCCCATCAGGAGAACTATACCACCAAATTGCCAGTAGAGGATGACTTTGTGGAGTCCTGAATCCCGTAGAAGGATCCAGAGAGGGTGTAGGTGGGTCACACCTCTCTACAAAGCAGGGTTCCCAGGAGAATGTGGGTTTGGAAGGTAATAAGTGTATCATCAAGAGAACCCCTTCTTCATTCCCATCCCCACACCGTTACCCCACATCTACAATTTGGCCCTCATGGTGTAGCCAAGACAAGGAACTTGGATTCTGAATCATTTGACAAGGAAGAAAAAAAAATGGAGCTGTGGTCACTGTTTGTAAAAATCATAATTTTTTTGTTTGGGTCATTTTTATGGTTAAAACATAAATTGAAGACTGTCTCCTCAAAATGGGTCCTGGCCAATGAGCCTTTGACCACCTCAATCTTGAATATAATTACTTCCATTACTAATCAGCATGGAGGGTTGAGGATATCCACTATTAACTGGACCCCGCTTGCCCAAAAGATGGAGCTGGGGTCAAGTGGACGTGGGCACTGAGGAGTTAAGATAACCCAGACACAAGAGTCTAACAGAACAATGTGTCCCTGTTCTTGATCTTAGGCTGAGGAATTTACCAGTGCTGCATTGGATGAAGACCAGGTCCTTTCCCTGGTTACAAAGGCTCATTCTCACTAGGGAAAAAGGCAGCTTGCGTGTGCCCTCCTGGAATTCTATGAAAACAAATGCTAGGCTTTTTCACTTGTGTGTATGTGTGTGAATGTGCTTGTGCATGCGTGTGTGTGCCCATGCATGTGTGCACATGCGTGTATATGGCAAATGTTTGAAAAATGCTTTATGACCTCATACTGGGTCACACTGACTTAGATGTGTCTGTTGCCTGATTCTGAGGCTCATAGTTATTCTACTCCACAGCTGGCTGTCTCATTTAAGAGATTCTCTAGACTGGCAGAAAATATTAGCCTTCTAGAACCACTGAGCTATGCAGACTATGTGACGAGTTGAAATAAAATATACCATCATAGGAATACTTAATAGTTATTGAAGGCTTATTGACACAAATGAATGATAGAACACCAGAGCTAGCAGACCTTACAATGAATCACAGAATCAACTAATATTTATTGACTACTATTGTGTGTTACGCATCCTTCCATGCATAAAGGGTGTAAAAATGAATGAGCTACACAGATTATTTGACCTCATGGAGTTTATATTCTAGTAGAGGAAATATACTAATAAGTAAGTAAGATAAATTATGCTGATTGTAAGTGTTATGATGGAAATAAACTAGGGGTATGACAGAGAGACACTGTGAAGGTAGGAGATCTTCTTTAGGTAAGGCGATCAAGGGAATCTTCCAGGCTCAATAGCATCCATTTGCACCTGCAGATTCTACTGTTTGCCCTTCCTCACAAGCACTGGGGCCCTGGAGGTTGATCACTCAGTTCTTTTTTTTTTTTTTTAAGATTTTATTTATTTATTTGTCAGAGAGAGAGAAGAGAGAGAGCACAGGCAGGCAGAGTGGCAGCAGAGGCAGAGGGAGAAGCAGGCTCCCTGCTGAGCTAGAAGCCCAATGTGGGACTCGATCCCAGGATGCTGGGATCATGGCCTGAGCCAAAGGCAGCCGCTTAACCAACTGAGCTACCCAGGCATCCCTGATCACCCAGTTCTTATGATGCAGCAAATCCAATGATATCTGAAGTGTCCGGGGCAGACAGGGATGCATTAGGAAGGCCCTGGAGACCCTCAACAGGAAAATCACTCTGCAGATACATAGGGTTTGGGAGTGAGGTCATCCACATGGTACTATTTTCTTGGGGAAACGGAAGTCAACTGGTAGGAGCATGTGAGATAATCATATCCCACATAAGTGCCCCCAGGGAGTATCCACACTGGAGGAAGCAATCAACAATTAGATAGACAAAATTATCCATCTTGGAGATGTCAGCCAGGCTCTTTTCTAATCTATCTTAGTGTTTGCTTCAAGGGCCATGAACAGAGTGGCCCTGATGGCAGATGTTAGGGTCTGTAATCAAAGGAGCGAGACTGATACAAAGCGAAGGTCAAGCAAAGCTTTATTTCATGCCAAGCATCGAGAATCAAACTGACCAGTCAGGGCCATCTCTTGCAAAGAGGCGACCCCTCCCATCCTCACAGACTAACTTTTATAGAGGTAGTTTAGCTGGGCTATACACAGGTGGCCAATGAGATTGCAATACACAGAGAAAACTGCACAGTCATGTTAGGTCACACACAGGTGGCCAATTGAATTACAATTCACCTTAGTAGATATATATGCGTGCCCCACTGATTGGATGTCTCCACCTGGCCTGACCTGCCCTTGTATCTGGGCTTTGCAAGTAAGTTCCTCTGGGAGGGGCAGGGTCAATCTAAGTTTACTGCATAAACAACAAAATGGCTCCCTCTGATTAAGTAGGCCCTTCCATTAGAGATGGAGAAAACACGTGGCTCAAAAGTCTTGACTTCCCCGGACTCAACCTCATTCACCTAGCATCCCTGCTTAGAGCCCAGCCTCCTAATGGGAGAAGCCAACGTTGAGTCCCTGACATAGGACCATTCCTTTGGGGGACCTGCCAGGCACTAAACTATTGTGTAAGGGCTTTATATGATGGAGAGAATAACACTTTTTTTTCACAGTAATAGATACATACTCCAGATATGGCATTGCCTTCCTTTCCTGCAACAATTCTGCTGGCACTGCCCTTCAGGGATTTCCAGAACTACTTTTCCCTCTTGTTGGTATCCTTCACACTGCCTATGCCAGCAAAGGAGGTGAGGCAGTGAGAACTTACAGTAAAGATATTGTGTTCGATCCTTTATACGGATTAGTACACATCACAACCACATGATCTAGGTACTTTTGTTATCCACTGAAATGAAGACTGGGGAGTTTAAGAAACTTGCCCCAGCTGCTCAGCTAGCTTGTGGTAGGACTAGGACTAAATCTAGGCTTTCAGGCCAAGTCTGTGTTTAAAAAACAATCAAACCCACTGTACTTCTTTGGAGAAATGGCTGCTTTCAGGGTTGGGGAAGGAAAAACACAAAATGAACCAGAAACTTCTTAGAGTGTCAGAAAATAAGGAAGTGCCTCTCCTCTCACCAAAAAACAAAAAACAAAAATGAACCAAAAAAAAAAGGAAAAGAGAAAGAAGGGAGGGAAGGAGAAAAGGAAGAAGGAAAGAAAGGAAGGAGGGTGGGAGGAAGACAGAGGAGCTTGTCAAAAAAATATGAGCCAACTAAAAAAACTCTCCGTGACCAAGGCTGGAACAATTTGAACAACAAAATCAATAACAATAATGATGGATTGTAACTCACAGAATAAAACAAAATTCCATGAATCCATACTGATATATAGTTGACACCTGAACAACGTGCGTTTGAACTGCGTGGATCCAGATATACATCGATTTTTTTCCAACAAATACAGTATAGTACTATAAATGTATTTTCTTCTCCTTGTGATTTCCTTAAATTATGTTCTTTTCTCTAGCTTACTTTATTTTAAGGATATAGCATATAACACATACAAACTATGTCTTAATCGGCTATGTTATTGTTAAGCCTTCTGATCAACAGTAGGCTATTGGTTAAATTTTGAGGGAGTCAAAAGTTATGCATGGATTTTCAAATGTGCAGGTGGTCAGCCCCCCAACCGCTGTGTTGTTCATGGGTCAACTGTATAAATAATTCGTTGAATAAATAAATACACGGAGGAAAAGGGATAAATCTTTCTTACAGAAGAATTACAAATAATGTATGTTGATTCTCCCTCCCCTAAGAGGTGGTACTTCATCCCTCTCCCCTTAAGTTCTAGCTGTAGTTAAAAAGTAGCTTACAGGAAGAGGAACACACTAACTTGACCAGTGGAGAAACCAAGGGTCCAAGGTTAACATCGCCAGTAATAAGTCACATTGATATCTTGCGTTGTCTGATATAGTGTAGTGAGAAGGGCATTGCCACTGTATATTTTTCCCCAAAACTCTCAACCTCAGTCTAATCATAAGAAAATATCAAACAAACCCAACCTGAGGGACATTCTGCAAAATAGCTGAATGGCACTCTTCAAAAACTGTCAAGGTCATGGGGACATGCAGAAGGTTTGAGAAACTCTGGTGACATATGGCTAAGTGCACTGTGATGTCCTGAATTGGACACCATAACAGAAATAGAGCACTAAGTAGGAAAATTGGCAAAATAAAGTCTGTAGTTTAAAGTACCAATGTGAACTTCTTAGTTTTGACAAATATAACCTGGTTACGGGTGTTATCAACATTAGGAGAAGCTGAACAAAAGATGTGGTATATATACACAATGGAATACTATGCAGCCATCAAAAGAAATGAAATCTTGCCATTCGCAACGACGTGGATGGAACTAGAGGGTATCATGCTTAGTGAAATAAGTCAATCAGAGAAAGACAACTATCATATGATATCCCTGATATGAGGAAGTGGAGCTGCAACATGGGGGACTAGGGGGGCAGAAAAAGAAGAAAAGAAACAAGATGGGATTGG
>PISX010006471.1:0-97186 GCA_004024625.1 Mellivora capensis
TCCACAAATAAGTGAAACCATATGATAATTGACTCTCTCTGCTTGACTTATTTCACTCAGCATAATCTCTTCTAGTCCCGTCCATGTTGCTACAAAAGTCTGGTATTCATCCTTTCTGATGGAGGCATAATACTCCATGGTGTATATGGACCACATCTTCTTTATCCATTCGTCTGTTGAAGGGCATCTTGGTTCTTTCCACAGTTTGGCGACCGTGGCCATTGCTGCTATTGTTTATGGAATTTAGAAAGTATTTCGATAAAATGTATCAGCATTTGGTGCTTAATTTTATGAAATATATTTTTGGCTTTCTTTGACATAAAGAAATCTTTCCTCTTTGAAAGATTGAAGAGGATCAACTATTAATAAGACTCCCTATTAAATGATACTTTAATGATGGTATCAAGTTCTCTTTAGCTCAGAGCTAGGTACTGGTTAAATGCATGTATGTAGTAGGTAGTAATATTTAAACACGTTGCTCGATTCAGTTTGAAAATATATTATTTAGACCTTTTATAACCATATTCCTAAATGGGGGCAAATGTACAGTTTGCTCTTTGGAGTATTTCAACTTAATTACAGAGTCATTCTAACCTAAAAAATTGGGGAATTGTCTGATTTTTTGCATGTTCTGGATAAGATTCCATATTGGAAAAATCAGTTAATCTTTGAAGTATTTTGTCTGTTAGTTCAGGACCCAAAGCTATTTTAAGTAAGTGATAGTAGGAAACTTCTTTTTCATTTGTGTTCAAATACATTTTGATCTAAATAAATAGATCCAGTTTGTTAGCCTCCTAGAAGATGTTTTAATATTTAAGTGTGATTTTTTCCCTAATTAATTAGTAGAATATCATATACTGCTCTGTTTCAAAAACTCTTGCCTTGCTTCTTTTTTTCACATATTTTTAAATTCGTTTCAGAGCTAGAAATTAGGGACTCATGATTGCATATAATACCCTGCTTTGCTTCTTGTTGAAACATTGTACTTTTCTGTTTCCTCTCTTTTCCCCCCATTACTTGACTTTTCAGAGTTCATTTTATTTTCTGCCCTACCACACCAATGTATCAACTCATAGACATTTTGGTTAACTACCTGCTTTTTCTGTTTCTTACTTTACTAAGTGACCATGACTTACATATTTCCCTTTATTTTTCAACCTAAGTGAAAAAAGTTAACATATATGTGTGTACATACACACATGACCTAAAATGTAGGTCATATACACATATACACATATATACATATAACATTCAGAGTTTAAAATATTTTTCACATACCTAGGATTTAAACTTGTTCCTTATATATGCATAAATATATAAACATTTACATTCTGAATCTGCTTCTGACTGTGGCATTTAACATATCTCATGGATTTATTTGTCATGTGTTGGCATTTTACATATACTATGTGATCTTTTTTTAATTTCTTTTCAGCGTAACAGAATTCATACATAGTTTTACACCACACCCAGTGCTCCATGCAATGCTATGTGATCTTTATATACTTATAAGTATAGGTACAAATTTTAATTTTGATCTTTTTTTCTGACCCATGAGTTATTTAAAGGTGTGCTTTCTCAAAACAATTGCAATTCCTCTATTAATTTTTTGCTTCACATTTCTCATCTTAGAGCTTTCTGTTTAGACCATGGTGTTTGCAGCGCTAATGGTTTTGGAACTTTAGATGATCAATTTGTATAGATATGCCAAAGATATTTGGGGAAAATAAAAAAGTACTCTGGGTAAGTAAGGTATAAAATTATTATATAGAGAATCCTCCTTAAATTTCCATCCCTCTGAACTTTCAGAGAGTGTTGCTGTGTCTTGTTTCAGCTAGCCGGCTGTAAGTTAAGCTTACTTAGACCCCAAGTTGGTTAGTGTCTTCAGTCTCCTTCAAGGAGGCATTTACAGCTGCGCACAATACCGGTAGTAGTCGGTTCACACCTCCCAAATTTTTTGGGTCAACTTTGTTTTATAATAATTTTGATTTTATATTTTGAGTCTATTACTTTGTCCACAGAGATGCATATTATATTAAATTTAGATAATTTCTGTCTATTTAGAATGAGACTGTTGCCAGTACCTTTAGTGCATTTTTAAAAATCCTACCTTGTCTACCTGACATTAATTTTCTCCCTTTCTTTCCCACTGCATTCTGATTGCCTCCTATATACCCGCCTTCCCTCGGGGAGGTGCAGCAGTGGTACCTTCTGCTAACATTTCGCCACAGTCTGTGCGCGTGTGTGCACGCGCATGTTACATGCAGGTGTATAGAGGAGACTTTCTCATAGAGGAAGGCAATGTGAGAAGGTCTGAAACTTTCTAATAGAGGAGAACAGGACAAAACTCAAAGATCATTTCCAGGTTTTAGAAGACGGACTGCTCATTTGCTGCCACATTCTTTTGGAAGAAGCTGTTAGTGAGATGGGGGATCCCAAAGGCTACTCGTCTACAGTCTGGGTTCCCATGTCCTGGATTCCGTACACCAGCATTCCTCTTCAGCACTTTGGGCTGTGTGTCACCCAAGCTTCCCTATCAGGACAAGCAAATAATGTACTCGTAACATCTGTGCGCAAGCGGAGTCCGGCGGCCATATGTGATTTCTTTGGAATCCGCTGTGTTTCGGGGAGAAAAACAATAACAACAAGTCATGCCATTGTACCACTCATTAGTCATTCAGTCAACTTTGACTGGGCAGCTCCTGTGGCTCTGTGAGGGAGGTGAGCCCTGAAAACATAAAGGTGAATAAAGCAGACATGGCCCAGGCACTCCCTCACGGGATGGAAAGCTTGTTCCTGTGGAAGATAAAACAACGCTGCAGTGATAGGTCACCTGTTTCCAAGATTCACACCTTGGTGGGGAGAGGAAGGACACATGGGCTGCTCTGACTCCCTCGCATTTTGGAGAAGACAGTACGGAGAGGTGATTTTTGTGATGAACCGCTGGGGAGGAAAGTGATGTGACAGAAAGTGTCATAGCCTTGGGCTAAGAGAAAATCAGCAATTAGCTGGAGAGAGACTTGGCCCCCCCACCCAAAAAAAAATTGAAGATGGAAAAAAAAGTTCCTTAATTTTTATATATATGCTAAGAAAAGGGGACTTTGTGAGGAGTGACTTCCTTTGCCCTGGGTACAAATAAGACTACAATCCATCCACACATCCTGGCAGACTCAACCGAGAGCACCGGGAAAGTCCTGAGGTTACATTTTTCTTTTTGAAGAATACTGCCAAATTGCTAATTTGGACTTAGGTTCTTTTTCTGCAACATAGCTTTCTGTGACCTCGAAGGAGCGAGGGTGTAGGCAGCTGAGTATCTTAATGTTTGAGAATTGCCAACTTTGCTTCTCCTCCTAAACTCTCGGGTGGATTGGTCCATAGGGTTAAATGGCTCATTGCAATTCAGCAAAGTGGCTTTTATGTGCAATTAATGTTTGTTAATTTGGTTAAATGTCAAAGTATACATTTTGGGGGGGGGGAGAAGTTCCTGCAATACAACTTCCACCCCCAAACCTTTTAAATATCAAGGGGTGAGATGTTATTCTCAAACAAATGCAGAGGCGATCATATTCAGTGTCTGCTTGAAATTGAATGGACGATACCTTAGTTAAATGTCCCTCTTGGGAGAAGAGACAGTAATATGTCAGCACATCTGAGGTTAGAGCTAAAGCTAAGGGATAGTTGAGAAAACCCACTGGAAAAATATTGCCTTTACCACCTGGCCTCTCAAGAAGAAAGAAGGACTTGACTCAGCTATTGGCTCATTGTTTTGATACCCCGTCTTTTTGGTCCCCTAATATTTTGATATTTTCCCCTCATATTTGTGTCTTGTGTGTCTGGGTATTTTTTTTTTTTACTCTTTGATGTGTCCATATGTATATATTCTGGTTCTATTTGTTTGGATGCTAAGAGGTTCAGAGATAGTGGATCCTTTTTACAATGAGCATTTTTAATTGAATAAAGTCTACCATGCACTCGTGTAAAATATATGTAGTAAAAATATACGCCACAAAAATATAAGTAGGCTAATACTCTGGATTCTTCAGCCTGATATATATCTGCTACTAACTCGAAGAACGGTTGTCATTTCCAAATGCACAGGGAAAAAATAGACTTAAGGGTCTCAGTATTAGGATTTCTCTCATACTTTTTATTTTTTTCCTGAAGAGTTTGATCCCTGCTACAGCCCTGTGCTGGCGAAATTGCACTGCTTCCATGCATAGTGTGACTTGCGGACGTCCTAGATCTTTTTAATTCCGTGTCTTGTCCTCTTTTAAAAAATCATCCTCTTTGTACTGCTCCTCTCTAGTATCTCCAGGATAGAATGGTTAATATTTTGTCTGCCCTACTCACTGCCCACGCCCCCTGCTGGATCAGGGCGGGTTTTTTTTGGGGGGGGGGTGGTAATGCCAATTCCTTCCAAGCTTCAGCAATATATTTCCTCTTGCTTTTGTTCTATCAATTGCTTTATACTCACCAGTCCTTTTTCCTTATAACCTCAGAAAAGAAAGACTTCCAGGGCCAAGATGTGGGGCCTATGGAGATCTGCTTTAGTTTGCTCATTAGGCCAAAGGGATAAAAACCATCCTAGTGGCTCGTCCACATTAGGAAGCACCCCCAAAGGCCATCGGATCATAAAGAACATATATTTTTCTCGATATATCCTCTCTTTAGATCATTCTCAGGCACCTATGTTAATGGGTTATTTGCAGTAGGACAAGGTCTGTGGACCTGTGACCTGGTCCCCATGCTCAGAAGGGCCCCATACTTGGTTTAATGTTCTGCTGTTGCTATCTTAAAAATTCTTAATAATCTTTAAACAGGAGTTTCCATGTTTTGATTTTTTTCACTGCATCCCACAATAATGAAGCTACTTGTGATTGTCTGTATAGGATTCTGATCATTCCTCTTTATATATCATCAACCCAATAAATGTTGTTGACCAATAAATGGGAGTTTCTGTCCTCCTCATCTTGGGTGGGCTGGGGACATCTATGTACCTCCCTGGGCCTGGAAGAACACGTTAATATTGCCCAGGGTTCAAAGGGGAAAATTGAGTTCAACAGTGATTTGGCTTAACTGCCAAGGAATTTACAATTATATTGGGTGGTGAGGTCATTCACTGATAGTAATGTTTTTATGAATGGAAGGGAGCAAGGTCCAAGGTACTTAGCAGTACTGTGGAAATCAGTCATGGCTTATCTGGGAAGCTCTATGAATTCTGTGGCCCTGGGATCCTTGAAGGTCACATCACTTCAGGTTTGATAGGGAGTCTTATGTCCTACTTTCCTTATGCAAACAGTAGCTGTTTTTTGGTGGTTCTTTCTCCCAGGACTTCTGCAGAGTTCTCCAAAACTTTTCAGAAATAATCTGTGGATTCCAACCAAAGAATGTACCATTGCTTCTCATGCGATGTGCTGTGTTCAGGAATTAGACCAAAATAAGCCAAGAGAAACGTGTTCTCCTTTCACCTCTGCTGAATCTTTGTCTCAGGCCTTGAGTTGGCTCTCCATTGCCTACTGGAAACAAACAACAAGCCCCCGCGCAGCCCACTGTTCCAAACACATGTCATTCTGTTATAAATTTGTTCTTCTAGAGAAGTCCCTAACTCCAGGTGCTGGTGAGGACATTTTTCTAGAACTGGAGAAGGTAAGTTACACTTTCTTTGAGAAGTGTGACCCATTTGGTGTTCTGGCCTGTTGGTTACATTTAAGAATGGGCAGACAGGGTGGAGGAAAGAATTGACTAGCGGAATCTCTGTCCTGGAGGCATAACCCAAGATCTCTCTCCCTCTGGCTCTGCTTTGACTTCCTTTTGCGTGTGCTGAGATTATAACTGAATTCATGAAGGAAAGAGAAGTGGTCTCCTTCCAGCAGAATGCCTCACTACAGAATTCCTACTTAGTCTGTAGAATTCTAGACAGGATTGGGTTTATTTGTTTCTTTTTTCCAGTTCTTGATTTGGTGGAAGAATGAATGTAAAATTTCATTTTTTGAAAATAAATAACCGTGCTAGCCTGGATTCACTGTCTATCCTAACTGGTCAGTACCTCTCTTTCCAGGAAACTGAAGGGTCAGACTGGGGAAGGAAGGAACCTTGGAAAGGGAACTAGGACATTAGGTTCCAAGTCCCAGCTGTGTGAGTCACTGTCAAACTTCCACTCATCCTCCCCACATTTAAGAAGGGGTGGGTGAATTTTATATATGATAGTGTCTGTGGTGGCTCCAGAATATGGTATGTGGAAGCTCCCTGACCTAGTATCTTATGTATAAGTTACTCATATTGTATTCAGCTAGACCAGAGCAGAGGAGTAGCTCTGTATTAGTGTTTCTATTTTACTAAATGTCCCTTTGGCAGGAAACTGGGTTGTTCAAAATCTGCTTCATCATTTGCCTATCTATATGTTGTGTTATGTGATACACACACATACACACACACAGACATACTCATATACACATATACATATACATACATACATATATGCACACACACATATGTATACATAAAAGATTGTGACAAAGAAACTCCAAATTACTATAACTGGTATTTGTGCCCGAACCTCAATGCAGACAAATATGGTGGGGTAGAGCATGCAGAAATCTACCTTGCTAACATGTTCCAGGCCAGTGTAACACACCCACTCGTCCTGGGAGAAGGAAAACCAAGAACAAGAAGGAATCTCACTGCTCCAGCCTGCTGTTGACGAGTAGCCTTGGCTATGGTTGACAAGTGAATCAGAGGGGCAAGGGGCCACCGGCAGCCTCCAGTGTAGGGACTACCCTGGTCCCCCAAGAGGATAGAGGGAGAGAGGCTGAGGGAGAGCCAGAGTAAGAATGAGAGGGAACCAGACCTATAATGTGGCACTTGAGTGCACAGTGACCCTGGGTACAAACCAGCAGGGCTGAGTAAAACATTGGTTCCAGTTCTGGCAAATCCATAGCAAATTTTCCTCTTGGGAGAGAGAAGCATTTCAAAGAGGAGGCTTAGAAGTTCACTTCCATCCTAACGGCCCTTCAGAGGCCGCTCCTTATAGATTTGATTTGATATCTCTCAAGGGAAACTTAGATTTTATCTTCACGGGAGAATTCTACAACAGATTATACTCATTGGGATCTAACTTTTCCCACCTGAATAGAAGAGGGGCACATTTTAGACCTTCATGGGATTCCAACTCAGATTCCAAGAAGGAAATTGCATTTGTTCATGTAATAAATAATAATGCATTTGGGCCTGACAACCACTAGGCATGGCTGCAGAAGATATATAATACAATTAGCCCTTGCTGGGAGTTGCCAGCTGACAATGGGGCAAGATTTATGTGTTTGCTTTTTCCATAAGTACAATTTTATTTGATAAGTACAGTCCAAAGATATAAAGAATTAATCCAAGGTCTGCATTGTGGGATGTTTCCTCTGTAATATTAAAATAAATATTACCCTTCTAGCCAATTACATAAAATTACGTTAATAATATCTTCTTTGTTGTTGTTGTCTGCCTGTTTCATCTTTGTAGCCAAAGAGTTTATTAAAAGCAGTGACTGGCTTCCTTTCAGAAGGAGGTAGTTTTTTTTTTTTTTTTTTTAATCATCTTAGTCAGAAGAGAGCAATTATTTCCTTTTAAAAGAAATGCTCCTAACTGGGGTGGAGGGTTGGTGACATTAGGCTTGGTTTTCATGAGACAACCTTTGCTCTGAACTCCCTGATGTTTAGCTGCTCCCATATGGTGAACTTGAACTTTTAGGAGTAGCAAATTTACACTCTGCTGTGAAAGTGTGTGTGAGATTGGGAGTATATAGAAGTGGAGGTGGGCATTTGATAATTTTGAGGGATTCAACACTCATCATTCAGAGGGAGTTAACCCTGCAGTGTGAGAGCATGGAGGGCCTGGGCTTGGGGAGGAGTTTCTGAAATTCCCACGTTATACCCAGAAATTCAGGGTGTTTACTGGCGGGTACCTAGTAAGAGCTTCTCCTGGGCCAGGGATGGTATAGGCAATCTCTGCCAAGACACGACCTGGGAGAGAAGTGGTAGAAGTAACGTCCACTTCTGCACATGGGCATACATGACAGACACTTGCCACACTGAAAGTGTGGTCTACAAACTGCCGGTTACTTACCACCTACGGTAAGGAAAGTACAGAAATTGAGAATGGGTGTTTGATTACATCGATAGTGATTCGACACTGTCAGCTTACGTCTGTGGAATCTAATAATAACAGCCACACAAATTTAGAATTATAGCTTGTATTTCACTGTTTTAGTTATATCATTTTCTAGTAATTGATGTTTATTAATTGGAAGTACAACGAATCGAGGGGAGAAGGAAAAAAGGAAACTGGGTTTTTCATCACGTGATTTGAAAAAGTGCAGGTTTTAATGGATAGAACTTTCTCTATCCACAGAATCCAGTGCAGAATGAAAACACAGCAGTGCCTCCATGAATACTGGTTATGCTGGCATGAGTTTTGAATGTGATTCAAGCACCTACACTAAGCCCTAACTTCTGCTGTCGGGGAGGGGAAGGATAAGAAGAAACTGACCACAGGGATCTGTGTCCTAAATATGTGCGTACTGAGGCCTCACAAAAACCCTTTGAGGAAGTGTGATTGGAGACATTTTATAGAAGAGAAAACCAGGGACACACAGGTTACCCAGCTCAGAAGAACAGAGCCAGGTCTCAATCCCAAAGAGTGGATTCTTTCTTTTTCTTGATGTGCCTCTGCTTAGCTGAGGTAGTGCATGCCCACTGTGTCCTAGGCACCATATCGAGCTCCTTGTCTGCACTCTCTCAGTAATTCCTCCAGAAACCCTCAGGACTTATTGAGCTCTTTACAGATGAAGAATCTGAGTCATGGATAGCTTAACTGCTGCAAGAAAAACCAGACCAACCAGTGTCTGACACTTATTCTGTTCAGCGAGAGGCAATATGGCCCAGCAGTTCGTTTTAGGTTTTAGAGTCAAACAAACTGTATTCATATCTACCGAGAATAGAGGTGAAACAAATGCCATGGACAGTTGTGTAGGCTGTGCACCATACAACATCAAAGATCACCATTTACATCCCCATCCTGGAGTGGTGCAGCGTGTAACTTGCATGGCTGAATCAATGGGCCTGGCTGGGAAAGGCTGCAGAGTCTGAAACCTGGTTTTCAAAATAGTCCCAGATGCACTTTTCAGAAAATAGACCAAGCTCCACCCTGCTCTCAGCAAAAATAATGCCTCTACCAACTCCCCCTGGTGCCCCTATTGTGCTGCCCCTGGTGCAGGTCACTGGTCAGAAACAAAGCAAGATGAGCTTGTGATATACCCTTTGTTAGCCCTTTAATCTCTGGCTTACTGTGCTTTTATGAAATGTGAAAGTAGATTATGGGCTGTGAAACACTATAGAACTCCGTTAGGTAATGATTAAAACATAGCAAATGCTGCCAATGATAATAAAGGAAGAATGAGGTCATAGGAAAACTCACTCACGTTTCAGCTACTCGTTTTAGAAGATCGAGATTCCTGGAGAACAAAACAAGCATTTGTTCTCACTGAGATCTCTATTGGCCTCTCCCAGTAGACTTGGTATGGGGTATGTGTTCACTTAAGTGCTGACAAATGAAGGGAAGGAGGGATGCAGGCAAAGTGGGATCAGTGAATAAATGAAGTTGCAGGAACAGCGGAATGGGGAACTTGCTGCCTGCCTGTACCATTTTTGGAGAGGTAGATGGTTGTAGATTAGGAAATGGTACCTTCTTTGGGTGTTAGTTGCTGGTCATGGAAACCAGTGTTTCTTGAGACCCAACTGTATGTCAAACACTATATTAGGTGCTATGGTCTCCATTTTAGAGGTTAAGTAACTGACTTCGGTTCATGCTTTTAAGTGACAAATACAGGATTTGAACACAGTTCCACATGATTCTGGAACCTATGCTTTTATGTCATATTTGTTAAGCCAAGCAAAACCCCCCCAAAGTTACATAGAGATTCACTGCCTTCTTAGAATCATGGGTATTCTGGGTGTTGGGTTTCTTTTGCCCGCCCCCCCCCCCCCCCGCCCCGCTTTGTGTCTATTGTTAGGATTTTGCCTTTCCTGAGAAATGCTCTCTTCACATCCCTGGCAGAGCCTTTGCTCCAGGAGTGGTGATGGCAGGGGGAACCACGGGTCCTCTCAGCCTCTCAGCCCTCTCAGCTTCAGGTTTTGCGGCAGCATCAAGGTGCTGCTGATGCCTGAAAGCAGCTTCTTCTTAGAACTAGGGCTGGGTTAATGGCTGAGAAGGGCTATTAATAAATCAATGTGCACAGATCAGAAGATCGTAATGAGAACTTTCTTAGAATGAAGGCGGGGCGGGGAGGGAAGGAAAGAGAAAGAAAGAAAAAAGACTTAAGCTTCCAGAGTTGATCATTGAATTATTGGATTCACCTTTTCCTTTAATGATTAGTGGTAGAAGACACTGGGGAGAATTAGGATTCATGTTAATGAAAAAAGAGAAGAAAAATCACTTCTTTGTCCTGTCATTTGATGCCATAGGATACTGAGGTGGGGTTGCGAACTGCTACAAGTGTTTGGTTGATGTTGTTAGTTTTACTTCAAGCCTCTGGAAGTCTGAGCAGTAGGCCTGGAGAGGGATGTGGTTGCAGGGAGGGAGGGTAGGGTGTGTAGGTCAAGGGAGAAGAGGAGACTCACCAAGTGTCAACATTATTCAGTCTTTCAACCTGTCAGCTTGGTGCCACTGCTTCTGCCAAGGCCTGGAGCTCTTCCCTGTGGCCCACATGTCACCTCGAATCTGATTTTATGTTTCCAGGGCATGGCTTATTAGTCCCCTCCCCCTTCTGCTTCTGTGCTGACCCAGAATCCATTCCTTCCCCTGCCAGGGTGACGGGGTGAGGTCAGAGCTCCTGGGCCCTGAGGCCTCACTCATGTCAGAGAGAGTCCTGTGCCAAGTCCATGAACAGGGGCTACTTAATCCCAGGACGCTCCCCCTTCCTGTACTGCCAGAAGGAGACAAGGACCTGGGTGTGGTAACTGTCAGTGGTGTGTGTTTACTAACAGTAAGTTCTTTTAGGATTTGAGGACAATCAACAGAGAGTTGCTGAGCATGGTTAATGGGCCTGTTATCTACGGATGCTGCAGAGAACCTGGAAGACCCCAGGTATTTCCATTTGCCATGCTCAGTACTGGTAGGAGTTTTGAACATATTGCCCGTATGTCTTATTTCCTCAGACAGCATTTTAGAGACGTCTCGCAGAGCTTTGTAATGCTTAGCCACGTGGCAAGGTCTTTTGGTGTTTTTTGTTTGTTTGTTTATTTTTTTACCATGAGCTCTTAATCTTCAAATCTTAAGGATTTCAGACAAGTGTGAAAACGTGCTCTGGGTTCACGGCCCACATTGTGCCTAGAATCTTCTAGTTTGCTGCCTATTAATGGCTCCTGCAAAGCCCAATCTTCTGTGCCTCTCTTTGGTGAGTGAGTGCTGGACAGGTTACCATCAGAACCATCCCTTTTCCTCCAACTAAGGAATTGGGTTGGGGCAGGGGAATAAAAGACAATCCTATGGTTGTTTGGGGTGAAATTCTGCCTTCAAATAACCCAGGATGTCTGGGGGCCTTCCTATCTCTTGGATTTAATCCTCCGGAAACTTTCTGAATAAACCTTCCAGTCGTGGCTCTGTGCAGTTGCTAAAGCAAATGACCAAGTGTTTATATGCTGATTAGAAACTTTAAAACTCACATTGGATCTGGTTCACGGGACTTTGGGGTCATGTCCTTCACTCCTTTGATTTGGCAGCCTTTTTCCTAAGCACACTTGGGTGTGTGGTGGGTAGATTAATGATGACTACATTTGTTTTGCTATTCCTCCCGTGAAGAGCTGGAATCCTATTCCCCTCTCCTTTAATGTGAGTGGCCTTATGACTTGCTTAACCAATAGAAGGCAACAGAAGTGACATTCAGAGACACCAAAGGCCAGATCATAAAAAAGCCTTGCAGCTTCAGCCCAGACCTCTTCAAATACTCGCTCTAGGGATATGTACATCCTCTGGTAACCCAGGTACCAAGTCCTAAGGAGAGAGAATATGCAGGTGTTCTGTTTAACAGCCCCCAAAGTCAGCAGCTAGTATCAACAGCCAGCCTTCCCAGTCCAGGCTCCATGCTGTGAGTAAAGGGACTGCCTTGGAACAGACCCACCAGGCCTCGCAGGTATCACTCCAGATAAGAGATGAGTCCCCCAGCTAAATCCATCCTGAATTTTTCACCCACAAATTTGTGAACAAAGGCAAATAGCCTTTTATTTGAAGTGTCGAGGTACTTTGGTATGTGGCAATAGGTGACTAGTACACTCGATGGACAGAGATCAGAGTTCTTAGGACTATCAGGTACTACTGAGAAGGAGCAGTGCACTGAATCAGAAGGGAAAAGGAGTGGAGTGCTCTGTGCTACCTGTTTACAATTTTTGTGCCACCTGATCTTCACCTACCTCTTCATTTCTTATGGTCCAGACAGGGGGATTAACTAATTTCCCAATTTAGTGTTCCACCTGGATATTTTTGTTAGCTTCCAACTGGCTTTCGAAAATGCAAAAGCAGAGATTTTGAAGCTCAGGTGGTTCAACTTTAGAGTTGCATCTTTGCTGGGTTTTACTGGACAAATCTATATGATTACGAGGTCAGAGAGGTGAATGAGGCAGGCCTGGCCAAGAGAGTTCTACCCTGTACTAAAAGGGGACGTGGGCTCAGTGTTGTGTATCATCAGTCATCCTGTAACAGGTTCCTGCAGTCCAGAGTTGAGAAGAGTCCTGAGGCTAGCACTGGGGTCAGAGGGAAAGAGTGATTTGCGATGTTTGACATAGCTAAGAGTAGTTAGTGCTACACTTTGTCCTCCCTGTGGCCGGACCCCGGGCCTCTACCAATGACCACTGGTTCTGATGCAAACTATACATGGCTCATTGAGCTACTGAACTCAAAAAGAACCATCAACTCTGGAAAGTGCCTGAAAAACTTTCAGTAAATTATAGCTATGAATGTTGGGAGCAAAGCTCAGGGAGTGTAATATTTATCCACAGTCTAAGTCAGTGAGATTGGGAATGTGTGTACTCTTTGGACTCAGAGAAACTATGAAGTGTGGTACTTGAAATGGATTTTATACTTGACTCTAACCCCACACACATACATCATGATAGGGTGGCATAGTGAAATATACATTAGGCACGAAATGAGAGATTTGGTGTGCTAGGGCAGCCATGACAACATACCACAGACTGGGTGGTTTAAACAACAGATATTTATTCTCTCACAGTCCTGGAGGCTGGGAGTCCGAGATCAAGGTGTTGGCAATGCTTCTGAGTCTTCTCTCCTTGGCTTGCAGATGGCTCCGCTTTGGTCTGAGATTGTCTCTGTGTCCTAATCTCTTCTCATAAGAACACCAGTCCTATTGATTTAGGGCCCCTCTAATGACCTTACCTTACCCTAATCACCTCTCACAGACCCCATCTCCAAATACAGTCACATTCGGAGGTACTTGGGTTAGGTCTTCAACATATGAATTTGGAGTGAGAGAGGCACAATTTAGTCCATATCACTTGGGTTTGAGTGCTTGCTTTTTTAACCTATTGGTCATATGACTTTAAGTAAGATGTATAATGTTCCTGAGCCTCAGTTTCCCTATTTTCAGAATGAGAGTTAAGAACCACACTTAGCTGGCAGTATGTTGGGGGATGAGCTGATGTGAAATGTGAATATAGCAGCCATTTTGTGTGCACTGGCTACAGGTAGGCAGCCATTCCTGGTTTCACCCTCGCTGTAACAGTCCCCCTGGGTTGGGTGACATGAATTGCAAAAATTTATAGAATTACTTAGAGATTATAAAGACATTTTTCAGATGTAGTTCATTTAATTTAAAAACTTGTGTGGTTACTGTTAATACAAATGTTATTACTAGTACCATCATTGCACTAACCTGACAAGTAGGGAAATATGTCTGTCTCTCTCTCCCACTGTAGACTCCCTAAGACTGAGTTTAGCATGACTAGGAACAGCTTTCATGACCTCGGGTGCTGTTAGATGGTTGTCTCACCATCCAGCCTCATCTCTGGGAGGTCTGTGCCAGTCTTATAATGAGGCATGTGAGGGAGATAGACATTGTCCGGCAGTACTTTTAGTTGGAGGCCAAGGGTCTGTGGGGCTTGGCATGCTCTTTCTGTCTTACTTTCCCATGGTAAAATGAGTTGTGCTGAGAACCCCAAGTGCCTTTAGGTATTCTCTGGCTACTTTTCTAATTTTAGAATTTGATTCCAATGACTTCTTGTTAACTCTTATTGTAGAACTTCCTCTGGCTGGCTGTGAAGAAATACCTTATCAAAGTTCAAAACTGTTATCTTGAGGAGGTCAATGAGAAGGCAAACAGCATTTTATCAGCTGGGAACCAAGTTAATATTTCTCCATTTATTTTAGCTATAGATGGGTGATCAGAGGATTAAGGGGTACATGAGTAATGATAAAGTCTTAGTATACAGCACGTGGCATGTCACAGAGGAGGCTTACTTTGTTTTGCAGCTAAAGAGGTCTCCGCTTTGGGAATGTGAAGAGAAGAATCACTTATGGGCACTGTCCAGGGAATACGGAGGGCTGGAACATGTCACAAACACATCATGGTATGAAATATGGAAGCCAACATCTTGCACAAGCCTACCGTGGGCTGGCCGTGGGTCAGGCCTTTGCACAAGCAATATATGACTTAATCCTTCCACAAGGCTACAAGGAAAAGAAAGAAACTAACTGCAGCATTTGACAAGTATGTTCTTAATAAGGGCTCTGGAATCCGCATGATTTAGGGTCAGATCACGGCTCCATGATCAATATGTGCTTGAGGTCAGGTACACTAGTTCACCAAGCTTCTGTTTCCTCCCCTGCAATTAGAGGTGATACAAGTGGAGCCCTTGACCTAAAGTCTGTTATGTAGGAAGAGATCATCTTCACAGTCATCACCATCATCACCACCACCATCATCGTTGCTACTAGACGCTTTGATTATGTCATTTTCTAGAAGGCTCAGTGAGGTGAGGCTCAGTGTTCTGCTGACGCCCTGCTTCACATATTATTTCTCATAGAGAGGAAGTCACTTCCTTTTCAACTATTTTTCAGTCCTAATTATCTGAAGGAGAATGTCACCATTCGGTGCTAATAGGGCTTTAATGCCTCTCTAATGCTAGTTACAAAAAGAAAGCAGGCCTTAGGCTCAGAACTGTAGATAGGGGTTGCTGTATAACTAGAATTTAACACTATGGCTCTTATTTTCGTTTCTTTGTGTTTCCTTTTTATGTATAGCAAATAGTAGTAGTTTTTACACGTAAAGTGGTGATTAAAGCTTCTTCTATAATATGATTAAGGGAAAGAATAAAGTAGTAGATTAAAAATAACTAACGAATAGAACAGAATGTAAGTGGATATGGCAAAAATGATGATGGTGGTACATGGATATTTGTAGACTGGAGTGTTGGCTCCACGTTCAGAAAGGTGGTGCTCTTTTATTTCTGCTCCTCCTGAAAAGCCTAGTACAGTGTCCACTAGGTCAGAATCATTGAGGAGAACCTAATAAACATGAAGATTCCTGGCTGGCCTTGTCCCCGTAGTCTCCTGGAACCGGCTCTTACCAGCTCACAAGAGCTTGGTGGGCACATCTCTTCCCAATTCTGTTCAGTGAAATCACGTATATAGCTGAAATTTGCCACAGTGAGAATACTTATACCAGGAATCAGCAAATGCCAACAAGCAGTGCTTTCTCTCCCTCCCCCTTCTTCTCCTTCGTTTTCTTTTCTTTCTTTTTTTTTTTTTCATCAGCAAAGCTGGTTGCAAAATTACCAGCACACCAACTGCCCCTACCCCAACCTTCATGAGGAAAAATTCTAAAAAGACCCAAATATCCATGTTTATTAGAGTGCATGCCATCCAGGTGACTCTGCTGCTTGGTCTACATTTTGAAATCACTGCCTGAGAACCTCAGAAACTTTCTGGACCTGCAACTTTTGCTTTCTCTAAGCCACTCTCCCTGCTCCAACCATCACATCCCCCAGCCTCTGTGCCTGTGAAGGCTCAGCTACGGGGAGGGAAAATGCTGCCAAGGCTTCCCTACCTGATGAAGCAGAAAGATACCGGACAGGGACAGAGAAAACACTCATTTAAACACAAATAGCTGAAATAATTGCTGAGCAAATCTAGAAAAAATGACTGGCTAAGTAAATTGCTTTTTTTTGTTGTAAAGTTTCTTTACGTTTGCCGCTGGTTGCCGGGGGAGGGAGAAAGTGGCTTTTTGAGAAGCTCAGGCTGACTCATGGAATCCCTGGCTGTACCTCCCCTGGGTTACACAGGCATTTCCTACTGCTTCGGGTCATGGCTGCCTCTGCCAGCAGGACCCCGAGCTTCCCTCAGAGGCTCGGAAGAATGGGAGGGATTACAGCAAGACACTGAAATACCAGTCCAGAGTTGCTGTTGCATTTGGCTTCTCAAAGTCAGGCTGTGGTGTTTGGTATGGAATTCAGATTAACTTACAGCCTATGAAACCAGAGGTCTAATTTTCTTGCAAATAAAGGGCTTAGGGATCCCCCCATTATTAAGCTTTTACTATGTGTCTTTTATTATGCTAAAGTGGTTTTATTTAAAACATAATCACAACACCTCAACACAAGAGGAGCATATGAGGAGGTACTGTTTCAAAACCCTTTGTGTTCATTCACTCACTAAAAAATGGAACACTTCAAGGAGGTATATGTTCTTATTCCCCACTGAGGAGTGGAATTAAGACACTTGCCCAGAGTCACAGAGCTGGGATTCTAGTGTGGCCAGTCTGTCCCCAGGGGCCAAATTCTTAACAACACAAGTGAGGCAGCCTCTTGTGACTGGGCACGGGCATTCCTTCCTTAAATTCCTGTGACACAGATACTGATTGTGGTTGTGTTGCTAAGGGAGGGAAAACTCAAACAAGTTAAGAGAATTGCCCACATTCACACAGATCACACAGGGAATGAAAGAAAGGGCTGGAAGGAGGTAAAGAACTGAAACTGAAGTCAACACATAAAGATGTGACCATTCTGTATGGTGAGCTGCTGTCCCTCACACCCATGTGGGATGAATCTTCAGGATCACAGAGCATGAGAGCAGAAGGGACTTTGTGGGGTCCTGTCTGAAGCAACTCCCCGCTCTGTCAAATTCTAGCTTCGTGACCCTGGCAAGCCATTCAGCCTAAGACTTTGTCTACCCTCCTGTAAAATGGCCTTTATAATATTAGCTCAAAACATCATCATAAACATTTAATGAGCTAGCATGCACAGCCCTTCTAGCAAAATTCCTGACAAAGCAGGGGTAAAAAATATGTTGTTATTATTATCTCAGCCCAAAGCTGGATGTTTTTGTGAGTTTGTTATCATGGTGATTTACAGGAAAATCCCTCAAAGCCTGGAGCCTGCCTGTCCCCAAGGTTAGTCCTGTGATAAGCCCTAAACCCAATCAGGGATTTCTTCCTGGCTGGGATCCTACAAACTTTAACCCGAGAGAAAGAGAGAGAGAGAGAGGAAGAGAGGGAGAAAAAGAGGGAGAGAGAGAAAAGGAGAGAAGGAGAGAGACAGAGGGAGAAAGGGAGAGGAAGAGAGGGAGGGAGGGAGATAGAGGGAGGTGGCGAAGGTGGGGAGAAGGGGAGAGAGACCCAAGGTCGGAGTGCCCTGGCCCTCCAGAACAGGCCTTCTGGGCCCCAGCAAAAGTCTGGCCAGGACCCCTGGGCTGTGGGGAGGAACACGTATTGGTTTTATCTCCCCAGAGGAGCTCACTTGTTTGTCACCACCTAGATTGACCTTAAGGTTGACTCCTTTGCCCTCACACTCAGCAGTCTCAACGTGGAGCCAGCTGGGGATCAATTTGATCTCAGAGTGGTCCGTTCAGACCAAGAGTAAACTCCTCTTTCCTGTCAGAATGAAGGCTGCCTTGTCTCCCACTGGACTAAGTAGACATATTGGTTTCAATTTTTGATCCTAGAATGTCAGCAGTTGTCCAGATGTAATGCAAGAAGCTGCCTGGGGCTTCTTTTTATTTTTATTTATGTTTTAAAATACTTCAGAATATTATAAGTGCAATACTTGGTGATTGAAGCCAGTTTAGAAAATATGAATAAGCTAAAATAAAAAAGTTAAACGACAAATCCTACCTTCCATATACATAAGATATAACATGATATTCTTAATTCACCTCCAATTCTCTTATAAAGTAATAGAAAAAATAAAGAACTCAGAAATGCTAAGCGGTTAAACCATCTAGATTTGTTTTTTTCATAAATTCACATGGATGAACATTTGGGGCACTTGCTTTGAATTATGAGAAGGAAAGAGCTGAATAACTCTTCTGAATAAAGTTTTCAGAAAGACACAGAATATCAGTGGCCTATGTCACCCCCTAACCGCCCCCCCACACACACACATACCCACAGGAATGGCATATTCCAGAGTCTGAAAGGAAGCTGTGAGGAACGCTTAGATCCTATTCCAAATTGCTTGCCTTCCCAAGGGAATGGACAATAGTGAAGGCAAAAATGGGCCTTGGTGTGCCGGCACAGAGTAAGGCTTTGTCCCACTCACAGATCTACTCCCTGAGCTTCCTAATCTGTGCAGAGAGAGGAGGAGAAAAGAGAGTGAGAGAGGAAAATCAGAGCTCCCACATGTTTGCAAAGCCAGCAGCAGGGAGGAGACACTGGCCCACCAGCCACCTATTGGTAATGTTTTGGTAAAATCACCACGATTCAAGGTCTTCCTTTTTGCAATCCCAGAATTGGCAACGCTTTGCAAATGGAAAGGTTCATGTTGGCACAACTGGCCCAATTTCTAGCCTTTGAGGAGTTGCAGGAGAAGCCAAATTGCAATCAGAAGATTGCTCGGTGAGTGTGCCACGAGAACAAAGCAAGTGAGCCACCGAAGCTGCTGGTGCCTGCAACTTAGCCTTTCATCTCTGCCTGAGGAGAGGGTGGCCAGGAAGTCTGCGTGTTGAAGACATGTTCTTTCCTGTCTCTCCTGCTTCCGGTGTTGCCAGATTTGGAGAAAGTAGACCTGGGAAGTCACTTGTGTTTTCCTTGCTTCAGTTTTACCACCTGTGCAGTGGGAACGATGGCGTATCCACATACACTGGCCTATGTAAGCCACCTGGCATGCTACATTGCTGTTGCCAACACCATTTTCTTCTTTTGTTGTTATTGTTTACACATAGTAATGTGACCTATTAGGTTACTCTAAGTTCAGGCTTAGATCAGGGGCTGTTCTGCCCCATTAAAATGGTCCTCAGCCTTCAACTAAAAGTAGTTGCTCAGAGTCTGTGTCCATGACTGCCCCATTTGGTTCCTGATTCTAAGTCCCACTCGGACGTCTCAGATTCGTTGGGGAGGTTGAATGATGGGATATTCCAGGAGACGAGGTAAAGATACACAAACTTGGATTATTGCCTCTAGGAAGAGTCAACATTCTGAGTACCTAGAGACTCAGAAGATAACCTTGTGTTCTCCACTGCAGCCATCCAGTGTAGTAGGTGCTATGCGTTCCTTCAGTTCCATTTTGTGGGGGAAAACCCACACAAATCTAAGAGAAAACCTTAGTATCTACTTAGAGAGGCACCACCACTCAGACCTAACAACATCTGATGTAAAATGGAGCAGAATCTTATGACTCTCTCTGATTGTGTCTCATTTATGGGAAAGTATGTATTAGCGGGCATTAAGATTATACGGAATTAATTTTCACCCAGAAAGGAGTATGTTTTGCAGGCAAACAGAAATGCTTCAGAATTTTTCAACAACTTCAATTGACGTCTAGGGATTTGATGGTTTTCTTAAGGAAAACTTGTTGGAAAAGCCGAGCCATCCGTGTGTAAACTTTCCCCATTAGTCAGGCTAATTGCTTATGGGCTTGTCCACTAATCCATCATTTTCTTCTTGCCCAAAGCCCCCTTTATGGTCCTCACAAGGATTTAGATGCTCTGCTGGTATGCACATGTTAGATCAGTTGATATCTTCAAAAGCACAGATGCCAGTCTTGGCTACCGAGAGCCCAAGATGGTCTGAAAATCTCTCTTCTCATTGTTTTCATCTGTTTTAAGGGAGCAATTTACAAAGTCAGGGACCCTTATTCCTGGAAGGACCCTTATCACTTTGGTACCTTTGGTTTAGCTGGTCCATGGTAGACAAGGCATTAAATAATACCATCACACATTATTAGATAATAAGACATTTATTTCCTTTTAAATTTTCTTTCAGTATTTCTGAAGGTGTCTCAGAGAAAAGGTCAGTGTGGTGCTGGTATAAATTGCTAGTCCCTTTCTAGGCTTGCCAATTTTAGTAAATATATATAAAAATGTAGGACACCTGGTAAAATTTAAATGTCAGATAAACAACAAATATATTTTTAGTATAAGTATGTCCCAAATACTGCATGAGACATATTTATACAAAGAATGTACCTGTTGTTTATCTTCCATTCAAGATATCCTGTATTTTATCAGGTAATTTCAGCTCTTTCTAATTTATACTAATAGCCCCTTTTTAGCAAAGAATTCAGGCTTGAAAACCATGCCTGGCAATGATGTCTAACTAAAATTTAATAAGATTTTGTTTTCACAATGTTTATTTTTACATGTACCTTTTAACTTAGGAGAAATAACTCCAGTTATGTATTTACAGTAGATCATTTAAAGTTAATTTTAAAAGAAATTTAAGTAAAAATGAAAGCAAAAATAGATTAAAACATGTTAGTATAGAGTGAATTTGAGTGTGGACCAAAATGACTAAGGATGGTCCAAAAGGAACTTGCTGCTACCTTTCACTGTAGTTAAAAGTATATTGTAATAAATCTTGGATAAAATACAATACTTGGTGCAAATTTGAGGAATCCCAGCACTCTCTAATTCCGGAAAAACAAAAAATCACAAATTGCCTTTGTTGTTGTTGTTGTTGTTGTTGTTGTTGTTGTTATCTCAAGACTCCATGAGACTAGACTCCTAAGAGAAGAGATTCAAACTTTTGTTCAGACTATTTTCTCATTTGGGATTTTTTCCCTCTTTGATTACTTATACTTTCTTCCCAACTTTTCTTAGTTCAGTAGTTCTCAAAGTGTAGACCACAGCTCTGAGTGAGTTGGGGGCAGGCTATAAATGCAGATTCTCAGGCCCCACCTCGGACTAGCAGTCTTGGTGTTGACAAGCTCTTCAAGTGATTCTGATGGGCCTTCAAATTTGAGATCCTCTCTTGCAGTTCATACGTTGAGTCACAGCTACATAGCAACAACCCTTCTGCTCCTCTTAGCTGGCCACGTCCTCTCCCTTATCTGAATATCCATTGCAGTTCATCTGTAGGCTCTCATTTATTTTTTGTGGTTACTGTAGTTTTAGCAGGCAGAGTCTGCTGTCCTGTTTCACTGTGAGCTCCCTGAGAAGAACATTATAGATGTATATAAAAAAACTTACTGAAGAAATATCAGAACCCTTTAACTGACAAGTGGTTTTTAAAAATTAATTTATAAGAGGTCTTGTACATAGAAATCATTAAGAAAAAGACCCATTAAACCTTTAATAGCAGTACCTTGGGCTAAAGGTAGAAGCAAGACAAAACACAGAAAAATAAATGTAAGTAACTAAAAAATGCAAAATATTCCATTTCCCTGGAAAGTAAGTTAAAGCAAATTAGGATATGAATAAAGAGCCTTGTTAGCTATAAAATTAGCAAAGATTTACAAATGGTAATATTCAGGTTTGGCAAGAATGCAGAAAGATAAGCATTCATATAAAGTGCTAGAGGGAGTTTAAGTTATACAATTGATATGAAGAGTAATTTGGCAGGATGTAGAGAGAGCCTAAGCAAAGGTCATGCTCTTTGACACAGTCATTTTTCTTCTTGGGGAAAAGTCAGAAATGCATATGAATATTTATACACAAATATGTTCATTGCAACATTATTTATAAATAGCAAAAATGTGGGAATGGAATGCATGCCAAATGGTTAAATAAATTATGTTAAATAGAAATGATGGGACATATTCAGCCATAACAAAATAATGTTTTCAAAAGATATTTAATGACATGGAAAATTTGTGTCTTATAATGTTAAGTTAAAAAAAGAGAGCAAGATAAACATTTATGTATACAGTATCATATTATGTTAAAAATGTGTGTGTGTGTGTGTGTGTGTGTGTATGCACAAAAGAAAATAGACCAGAATATTGGCAATAGTCACTGAATGGTAGGCAATCCTTTTATGATAAGATGATGGGTCCCTTTATTTTCCTCTAGACTTTGTGATATGCAATAGGCAACTGACTTGATGGAACAAAATAATGTGCAGAAATAGATTCACATATATTCAGTCAGCTGTTTTTTGTGGAACATCAAAAGAAACATAT
The DNA here is from genome assembly GCA_004024625.1 of Mellivora capensis. Lineage (NCBI taxonomy): Eukaryota > Metazoa > Chordata > Mammalia > Carnivora > Mustelidae > Mellivora > Mellivora capensis. The sequence continues at coordinate 22,389 of PISX010006471.1, forward strand.
AGAAAAATTAACTCTTGACCCCTACCTCACTCTATAGTTAAAAATGAATTTGAGATGAGTCTTAGACTTAAGTGTGAAATCTAAACCTTGAATGAAACACAGGAGAGTATCTTCATGACTTGAGGTAGGCAAAGACTCTCTTCAGTGGGGGTAGGGGCACGGGTATGAGGAGTACCCAGAGTTAAGTGTATCTGTCCCAAGTTATTTTAAATTTCTTTTTTTTATTATGTTCAGTCAGCCAGCATAAAATACATCATTAGTTTTTGATGTAGTATTCAATGATTCATTAGTTGTGTTAAATTTCTTACTAATCTTTCAGGTTTTTTTTTTTTTTTAAGATTTTATTTATTTATTTGACAGAGAGAGAGAGAGGGAGAAAGGGAGAGAGAGAAAGGCAGGCAGAGGGAGAGCGAGAGGCAGACTCCCCACTGAACAGGGAGCCTGACACAGGACTCCATCCCAGGATCCTGGGATCATGACCTGAGGGGAAGGCAGACGCTTAACTGACTGAGCCACCCAGACAACTTTAACTAACTTTTCAAATAAGTGCCTGGATTTTGTTACTTTATTCCTTCCTTTTTTTTTTCTCTTTTAACCCATTTTTTTCTTCCTTTAGAGGATGTATGTAATCGCGAATTGTTTGAAAAGAATGGGGAAACAGTGCTGAGTAGTACAAAGATCTGCTTTGGAGCCAGGCAGACAAGGGTTTAATTAAGGATGGGCTCCTCTTTAGTAGCCTGAACAAGACATTCAACCTCAGAGCTTCACAGGATTATTTTACTTATTGAGGAAAATAATAACATAAAGTGGCTAACACATAGTATGGTGTCTTTCACATCACCGGTACTCAGCTATCTGTTCCCTTTCCTCATCTTCTTTATCTAGGCACAAATGTTGCTATCTCCAGGCTGGCATACAAAACATTAGGAAGTAGTGGTTAGGGCATAGTATGTGAATTAGGCCATTTGGATTGAAGTTACACACACTCCCTGAATAACTCTGAACATGTTTTATTTAATTTCTCAGTGCTTTAGTTCCTTTATATGCAAAATACTGATTTAACCCATAAGGTTGTTGCAACATAATCTCTGTAACATGCTTGGCACAGTGGCAGAGCATACACTCTAGTACTCAAGCTACGATACGCTTTCTGAAGAGGGACCATCTTAGATGTTAAATAGCATCCCACTATGGGATAGAGGAAATAGTGCTTAGGGCTTCAGAGGGCTCTCTGAGTAACAGAGATGGCTCAACTCTTCAACACCATACTCTTTGTGTTCCCAACGTCAATTAGATGCTGAAGCACATGCTTCTTGGAACCCAGAACAACACCAAGGTCATCCTACTTAGCCCAAGTGACAAATGAATAATGAACATTTCTCATGTCCTCAACTCTGGGTCAGGATAAATCACACTCTATTCTTCCTTATTATTTTCGTGGGGTCTGTGACACAGTCTCTCGAAATCATGTGGTGTTGAAACATGAAGATAAGTAACATCTGTGGGGGAAAGCCCAGTATCAAACCAGAGGTTGAGTATTCTCAGTTGGCTTCCTTGCCCTTTTGGGGGTGGGAGTGGGGAGCTATTTGTAGAGTATTCTTTATTTATATCTGTGTAATGACATTTTTGCTGACTCTGAAGGTGGAATTATGAGCAGGTACTTTGTCTCTGAGTAGCCTCTTTGCAAAAAAAAAAAAAAAAAAAAAAAAAAAAGAGAGAGAGACTCAATGGATATCCAAAAACCAAAGCAAAGTTGTTATAGCTCCCACCAGTAAGAGGGCTGTAAAGAAGAAGGTTTGTAGCTCAGCGGTGAGTAAGAGTTACATTCTCAGCATTCTGGGCAGGGGAACGAAGAACATGCCATTGAAGGTGGGAGTGTGTTGCATCCTGGCAGCCCCAGGGTCACTGAGACATGCTGGATTCTACTCATCTGGTGTGAGGAGGGTCATCAGTTCAGCTTGCAGTAACCAGTATGCGCAGCTACAATGGCATGGCTCAGAGAGAGGGCGAGAAGAATTTTCCTTTGATGGTCTGGACTTAATGCAGTCATACTTTTATTGAGAGGGATCCACATTCATAGATGGGTCCACAAACGTACAAGTAACTCACTTATGCTTTCTCATTATCCTTCTTAAAGCCCATCAGGCATGTAACTCAGACTTATTTATGTGTAGTACCGTACCTAAGTGTAGGAGGTGCTCAGTAATTGAGCAACCCCTTGAACTTTGCCCACAGGACATACTACTGCCCCAGAAGGCATTTTCTGTTATTTCTCTCATTCCCTTTTCAAGAAGATGATTAATTGGTGAGGCCCCGAGGAAGAAGCTGAGAAAAAGGAAATCATAAACATCTCGATGGCATTGTAGAACAAGTTAGACACTGGGGTCTTGTCGGTTAGGAGTCTTTTGGTTCCAAACAACTGAAATCAGCTTTACCTAGAATTCAGGAGGGAGAAGTTTGTATTATAAGACTTTGGGGGTAGAACATGATCTTCAAGGGCAGGGAAGGAACCACCATTGGGCTTGGGTTTGAATCCAAACATGTCATCAGGACTCTTCCATGTCTTGTCTTGGCTTCTCTCTGTGAATCTAGTCTTCCCCTCTTTCATGCTGTAGCCTTTCTTTTATAGTTCACGTTACTGGAAATTCCCACCTACATGTTCACTCTGGAGACTAGGCAAACCCAACCTGGGGTTTCTTTGTATCCGTTCTATACTCCTAGGAAAGAGACTTTAACCCTTTTGGGTCAGATGCCTTATGTGTTTTAGTCCATCTTAGCCAGGGACCGAATCCTGTTGCCAAATAGATAGTATATGGGGCAGGACAACTCCCAGCAGAGATACTAAGCATATAGCCCAATTGGTGGCTTTTCCTTCTACAATACTAATGCTTCAAGATGGTCCTTCTCTTCCCTAGGAATGCCAGAAAGGATTGAGAAAGAATCCAAATAGCCAAACAAAATATCTAGGATACACTTTCTTAAGAGACCAATGAAAGATGCTACTAAGATAGGGGGCTTGGAGGTAGCCTTCTGACATGAACAATTCATGCATAGTGTAAGAACATTCCATCAGTTAGTCCCTTGGAATATGCCCTTCTGTCCATCCTCATGGTCATTACCTTTGAAGTCCTCACCTTCTTCTGCCTCAACTACCCAGTGTCCTAACTATTTAGCTTCTCACCTCACAGACTCTCTATTCTCACTCCTCTCTATTTCCTACAGTGCTTTCAGAGACTGGGATTCCTAAAATTCAAGCCTGGCTATGTTACCATTCATCTTGAAAATGTTGATGCTCTAGTAGCCCTAAGAAGTCTATATGGTTTTTTCTACAAGATATGAACCAGTGGTTTTGGCTTCACTTCCTCATCATGTACATCAACCAGAAGGTAAATCCTCTAACTCAGCTAACAGGAAGGGCAATAGAGTCAGACCCCTGGATTCAGGTTCTCCCTCACAGCTAACTGGCTCTGTGACAGAGGACAAAGTACTTAGTTTCCTGCTTTCTAAAATAAAAACTTAAATATAATACTCATAAGTTTGTGGGAAGAATTAAATGAAATAGCCCACATAAAGTGCTTTAAATGATGCCTGAAATATGATAAGGATTCAGTAAATACTACCTATGATCGTCATCATTAGCGTCGCCAATAAAATTAACAGCTTGGCCAAACAAATAAGCCACCCTTTGATTCCTAGACTTCTAGCTCTCATAAATTTCAAATGTTGCTATCTCACTCAGTTTTCTGAATCCAAGTTGAATATATTATTTTAGTATGGCCAAAAGGAAGCTGGGAACTCTGGGATATAATGAATAAAATGCTGCCTCATTAATGAGCCCTTAACCATGCCTTCCTCAGAGGCACCTAAAAGATTTAATTTTTTTTTTTTTTTTTTTTTTTTTTAGAAATAATGTCTTTTTTTCCTAAGCAGAGTGGGTGGAGCATTCTAGTTCTTGACCTTGGAGCATTCTAGTTCTGACCCAAGGGCAGAGGACATGGGCCCAAGATGGCTGTCACTAGGTCTCTGGAACACAGGGTCTGAGCTGTAGCACCTAGCTTGTCTCCACTGTCACAAGGGAAGGATGTGGCAACCCTGTAATTCATTACCAGTGGAAATAGAACATCATTGAAGAGATAAGGGCAACAATGGCCTTCTATCCAGTGATAAATTACTAACAGTTGCATTATTTTCCCTTATTTATATATGGGTCTCTTTATTGAATTTAGGGGGAGATAAATAAACGATCTGCCAAGCGTCTGGTTAATATTACTTCTCAGGGACTCATTTTAGGCCCAACTAGACTCCTACTGATAATATCTGTAAGCTTTTCGGGAGGGAGAGACATAACATTTGTTTCTGACAAGAACCCTCTGTTTGCCTTATCTGTTTCATTTGAGAGGCCATCGACCCCTAGCTTCTTTGGTTAAAATAAACTCTTTCCAGCCATGGAGGAGTTCTTGAACTTGATCCTCACCACACAACGTGACTGAGTGTCCTGGCTGCAAATCTGAGGACCTCTGTCATCTATAGTCAGACTTAGTGCTTCCTGTTGGCCACCAGGAGACAGTGAGGGAGATGGTGCTGAGTTTCTCCCCTCATGGATCAAGACAAAGGTTCAGTTCTCAAATTTGAATGCACTTTCCTGGTCAAAATTGAGACTTTCTTTCTTTTAATTCTAGCATTAAAAAATTTATTTTATTTGTTCAGTGTTCCAAGATTCATTGTTTATGCACCATACCCAGTGCTCCATGTAATACGTGCCCTCCTTAATACCCACCACCAGGCTCACCTAACCCCCCACCTCCTCCGCTCCAAAACCCTCAGTTTGTTTCTCAGAGTCCACAGTCTCTCATGGTTCGTCTGCCCCTCCAATTTCCCCCAATTCACTTTTCCTTAATTATAGCATTTATGTTTTTTTTTTTAATTTAAGGAGAGATTGATACACATTGGTTTAGATATACACAGCTGGTCTGTGGCAATGAAAATAGCCCTCAGCCACAATAAAACAAAAACAAAAACAAAAAACCAAAGTTTCCACCAGCATGCTGCAGTAGGGCTGTAAACTCAGAGACCCTCTTTATTTATAAGATCTGCCATTCACTCACTCACTCTGTCTACCATATTGAAGGCATTTTTCTACATGGGCCTAAGGAACCTCTATTCCTTCTTTGTCAGCCATTTCAGAGGTAAAAGCCTCTGAGAACCTTTCTCTGGCCCCAGTCTGTGTCTCCAAACGGCTAATTACTCTGCTGGGCCTCATGTTATTGACACCCATCACACTGCTTTGCTCTGTCTACATGCTCCTTCTTGTTCCGGACAGCGAGTTCCTGGAGGACACACCACATTCTCTCTGTATCTTCAGGGGTTAGAAGAGGGTTTAGCATGGAATAGGTGCTTAGTAAATATCCCTAGATCACTGTAAATGGTAATTGGACAATGGACAGTGTTTCTCTTCCTAGAGTGCTGGTCTTAGCTTTCTTTCTTTGGTATTATTATTTGAGAAAGGCCTCTCTGTCTCACCAGACTGTAATTTCTGTGAGAGCAGTAATTGCCTCTACATATATATGCCATTTACCTCATGCCTAGCACAGTGCCTGACATTTAGTTGACACTCAACATATGATTATTGAGTGAATGAATGAAAGACACTGGGGCTTGTGATTCAAGGCCTATGCCTGTGGGGCAGTGTCACAGTATCCACTTAAGTACCTCACTGAAGATTGCACATCTGAGTCAAATTTCAACTCCCACAGAACCCTTGGGGAGAAACAAAAAACACAAAATAGAACAAAACAAAACACAAAATGTAACCTCTTTGTACCTCAATTCCATCGTTTGTAAATGTGAGAAAATTCTTAGGGATGTTGATAAGAATAAATAACCAATGGCTCTGAAAGCTTCTACTTCACTTACAGGCACCATTTTGGTATTATTAGTGACTCTCTTTGATTCATGTTCTAGCTGTAACTGCTTCCTCGATCATTAGTTAATAGGCAGTGAAACAGGTCCAAGTGAGGCCCAGGAAGAAGTTCTGGACCCTGGGTGACTCTCAACTTGCAAGAGTCATGGTACCTAAATGAGAAAGTCAGCTGGAATCAGGCTGTATTGCTATGGCAACAAGATCTATCTGGTCCCTTCAGCTGTGCATATTCCCTGAAAAAGGTCTTCAATGGACTGTCCTTGTTTTGTCCATCAGTGGTTCCTTTTTTCTGGAATCTTCCTCTCCTCATCCCACATGGTCCATGCATTCTCTCTCTCTGTTTATCTCTCTCTTTCTCTCTGACTTTTTCTGCCCCTTCTTTGGTCCTCCAGTTGAGCTAGGTGCCCGTTTCCAGCTGGGATTGATTAGAGCAAGAAAACCCTTCTAAATCATAGGTGGGTGGGTACATTTTGGGAGTCTGGCAACTAGTGATGTAGCAACATGTTTTGCATCATCGCACCCAATTAGTGTGCTGAGTTTTGTCTAAACCTTTCTCTGTGTTCTGCATACAGCTAACCCTCTCTCATCCACTGCCACCCAACCTCATGCAGGCTCACTGCTTTGCTCTGAAACTGCTGAAGGCACTCTGGCTAATGAGCTAACTTCTGGCTAAAATTCAGTTTTAACTCTGAAATCCTTCACATTGCTACCAACATTATTTTTTTATAAGCAAATTGGGAGCATTATACTCCTTTATCCCATCCCTTGAACGAGTTTCTAATTCTCCCAGTTAAATTTCACATGCTTCATCCTGAGATTTAATGCTCTGAATATATTGTGCCTTTAACTCAGCTTTATAGCCTCATCTCCCTCTGAATCCTGCTAACCACCAACTCTGACATCCCCCTTTGACCCTTTCTCAGGGATAGGGAACATGGAACACTGCCTGTCTCTTCATCCTTCTTAATCTTTATTTGCGCTCTTTTATTTATACCTTCCTTGGAATTTTGAAGTCATGATCACCTCTTTTATCACCTTCTCTAGGAAATTTTCCTGGAGTCCTCCAATGAAAATAAATTTCCCTTCAACTTTGCTCCCAGGGTGGTTTGACTGTGGCACCATTCAGCCCATCACAGCTTTTGTGTGGTTTCCAGAGCTATACAGAGAGTAGTGTCTCAGTCGGGTCAGGCTGCTATCATAATGCCATTGACTGAGGAGCCTAAGCAACAAGTATTCCTTCCACACAGTTCTGGAGCCTAGGAAGTCCAAGGTCAGGATGCCAGCAGATTTGGTGTCTCATGAGAGCTCTTTTCCTGGTTTGCAGATGGCCAGTTTTTCATTGCATCTTCACCTGATAAAGAGAAAGTGAGAAAGATCATCTTTCTCATGTCTTTTTTTATAAGGGCACTAATCCCATTCATAAGGGCTACACCCTCCTAACCTAATTATCTCCCAAAAGCTCCACTTCCAAAACGGTCACATTGGGATTTAGATTTCAACATATGAATTTTGAGGGGGACACATTCAGTCTATAGCAAGTGTGTCTCACTTCAACCAGGGAATGAGTTCCTTGAGGACTGTCTTGTTTCCACACTATCCCTCAGCTCAGAGTCTAGGACTATCCCTAGCTCAGAGTGTTAATGTCTCTATGGGAAGTGAATTTCAATAGTTTTCTCATAGATATCTTTTTCTCCTTTTATTGCCAGTTCCTTTTAAAGAACTACTTATTATGGAAATTTTCAAAGTACACAAAAGTTGAGAGAATAGTTTGGCAAACTGTGTATTCATCATCCAGTTTCAAAAATCTTGTCCATCCTTTTAAAAGCAAAACTCTTCTGCAGACAAAGCCTTTGGTGGTGAGGGGCATAAAGACACCATTCTGTAGTGCCCAATTAATTCAAATCAAGTTTGAGCAGTTTCCTCCCCCAGAATAACATCAATAGGACTCCCAGTGAAAGGATGTCTTCCTAAGGCAATTCTGAAGACAAAAACACAATATAAGAACACAGTTCCCAATAATGTGAAGATGTATGACTCTACTAAATAAAAATGTTCCCTTAATGTACTATAACAAAATAAAGATGTTTGGCTAGATTTATCAACCTGTTCCAGGAGCAGAATTAAGTTTCCATGCTACATTTTTTCTACTTATTTAAAAACACCTGAGTTGTTACATAGCTAGTCAGACAACCACTTCATTATATGAGTATAATACACATCTGCCCTGAAGATGTATGGTTAAAAAAAAAAAGCTTCTGTGTTCTCAGACCTGTGGGATAACTTGTAAGCAGTGACTCCTAAGGATTCAGATGTGGCTGCAATTAGCTGCATGTTAAAACATTACTAAGGATTTTATTAAGTTAATAATTAATAAGATATTTAATATACTAGAGGTTCTGACTGTGTTCTCACAAAATGAAATTAAAGCCAACTCAAAATTTTGAAGTTATGCAGCTCAATGGGATGAATCACCCCACGAGATTCATAGTTCTCAGTAGTGAGTGTATGTGCATATCGACATGTCATTATATCACATTCTCATTTTAGAATCATGCAAAGATCATGGTCTAAAGTTCCAACGAACAGTGCATGAGGAAAGGTTTTTCTCAAGTCTTTGCTCCTTACATAAGCTGTTGACCAGTGTAGCCTACAGCTTTTCACCTGGGCAATTCATAGACCATGAGATGATTAAAAACGATCCAATACAGAGTGCTAAAACAGTGATCGGCGCCTCCCTATCTCCTAGAGGGAGTAAAGAAGAAGGCTGCAGAAGGCTAGTGAGAAGGTACTACAGTATCGTGAAGGTGAAAATCAGAAGGGATGGGGTTTCATCTCTTCTTAGAGCCAACTATAAACTCCGTTTATGATGGAACCGGGAGATTTGGAATAAGTCAACCGAGTAGACAGCAACTTCTTCTCCCAAAGGCTTCCATAAACCTGGATTGGTGGAGTATTAATTTGTTGGCTTTTTAAATTTCTTCTTTTCTCTCCAAGTGTGAGCCCAAGAAGGAGCTGGAATATTACATTCCACAGGGAAAATCACTCCAAACTCATCTTAGTAGCTCTACCTCAACCAATAATCCTGCTTATGAACATAGCACAGTGTAGATTCCTCGTGAGCCTTCATCAACAACTGATTGATTTGCTTAAGTTGAAGTAATGAATGATCAGTCTCCCCTGGCCTTCTCTCCAGTTCTCAGTCTCTCCTGAGATCGGGACTGACATATCAATGTAATGAACGACCTCTGTTCTCTTGTCTTCCAGCCATAGAAAACACCGCCACTTCCAATTAAATTCTACATGATTTATGGAAACCCACAAGCTCACTTGCCTTAATTCTTCCTTCTCCTGCCCATGAAATCCTATTAAATTTCTTCCTTAAAATCTAGTGCTCCCTACTCTGAAATGGCCTGGGTTGTTGTGTGCAAAAAAGTTGGAAAAAAGAATGGGCTAAAGGAAGTGTAAAAAATAGTAATAGTTTCTTACCACTTAATGGGCAGTACCATGTTCCAAAGAATTGCACTGGAGACCTTAGTAAGAAGTGTGTTCATTATCTTGCTTGTTAAATCCTACAGATTTCTATAATCCCCCCCTCCGAAAGGGGGTAGACTGTCCCTGTTTTATATATAGAGGAAACTGAGACTTGGAGAGATCATATGACTTTTCCAAGGTTCTGTAGTAAGTGGCAGGCCTGAGGCAAGGAGTGTCTGGCATGTTGTTTACAATCAAGTTACTCATGATTATTAATCTTGTCCCATGCTGTGTTTGGGTATCTATGGTCTGTATACTTCTGGAAACCCATGAAAGTATTACTGGTTCCTAAAATCAGTTTTAATATTTCAAACACAGAAATAATTCATGGATTTCCCAGTGAAATGGTGGCAGAGTCTAAGAAGGTATCTTAATTTTCTTTGGGCTGGATTTTTATTAACCAAGAACAGCAATTCTGGTTATCCATGCTGATTAGAATTCTAGCAAGGTAAATGAAGTCTTATAAATGCAGTCTGAGATTCAAACAAGCCAAACAAACAAAGGGAAGTTTAAAATATGGGTTCATTGGCCAGAAGGATGATCATAACTATGGGAATATTTCGTCATGTAGTGAGGTGAGTACTGTTTTGTAGAGATAGGGCAGATCTATGTGCAAACTCCAGACACATGCAAACTTTTAAACCTAAATGGAATGCTTTGGCCTACGTGCTGCCTTCCTTTGTATCTCACAGGAATTCTGGGTAAATACCAAAATGAGTGAGTTGGGTCCAGGTATCATCTAAACAGTGAGTTTTAAGCTGGACTTGAATAAAGAGTGGAAATTGAATCAGAAAACAGACTAAATATATGTTTCCATGCAGAGGAGCATAAACATAGCATAAAAACAATCTCACATGTTCATCATACTCAGGTGGCAAGCATGTGTTGGGCCAGGAACTGAAGTAGATGCCAAGTATAGAAATGAAAAAGTCAAGGACTATCACTTGTGGAGCCCGAGTCTCCTAAAGAAGGCTGAAACATCAATAATGCAGTTTACTCTGGAGTGATTAAGGCCATAAGAGAAACACATACTCAGCAAGGCAGTGACATAAACGAGGGAGTTAATATTTAAGTAAGACTTTCCTGACTTACCCAAGCTGAGTAAAACATGTGAGCTCCTTTTTTTTAAAAAATAGATTTTATTTATTTGACAGAGAGAGAGAGTGAGTTCACAAGTAGGCAGAGAGGCAGGCAGAGGGGGAGGGGAAGCAGGCTCCCCGCTGAGCTTGATCCCAGGACCCTGAGTTCATGACCTGAGCCGAAGGCTGAGGCTTAACCCACTGAGCCACCCAGGTGCCCCAACATGTGAGCTCCTTCTTGAAAGGTAACTGGCAATTGGACAAGTGGGAAAAGAGAAGTGGAAGCTACTCATCATCCTAGGCATCACAGTGGAAATGGGTATTCAGTGAATTCAACTCTGTTTTCAAATCATTTAATAAGACATTTATTCTCCAGTTGAGGCAATGGAGGATATATGCGATTTACTATACTGAGCTTCTTGAAATCACGAACCTTGCCTTCATATCTTTGCATCTCTGAGGGATTGACTTGCATAGAGTGTCTGCTTGATAAAATTTTTTTTTTTTACTTTTGGTTGGGCGTAAGGACGTACAGAACATGCGGTACAGTGGAAGAGCATTAGAATTTTTGAATTGATACGCAAGCCTTAGAGGACAGTGATGTAACAGAACTGATTACATTTGTAGGAAATGATGGGGGGAAGGGGATTGTGAGTAAGCAGTGGCAATAAGCATTGATGTGGTCACCAGTTGGCCCCAATAAAACAAATATTTATGTTTGGGCTATATTTTGTTTGGTTGCTAATAGCAGGGCACAAAACTAGGTTATGGGGTAATATCTGGCTAAAGGAAACTCTCAAGAATAAGAGAAAAAGATTTTAATTTCACCAGTATGGGTCTGTGCTGAGAGCTCTGGTAGAGCAACCTGTGATGCTTCTTGTTTTGACTCGGCAGCTGCTCTAAAGAAACTGAATGTGACTTAATGATTATTTTACTGCCTATGTCCCATTGTCCCATACAAATCGGTCTCTTCAATCGCATCTTCCCAGAGTGGTTTCTTACTAAGCATTGCTTTCTGCAACACTCAAACGACAGAAGTGCTTGATGGCCTCTCTCTTGGAACATGCATTCTTCTTGAAGTCATGTGAAGCCACGAGAGAAGATGAACTTATGATATGAGCAACTTTTACATGTAGTCTGATATAAAATCCTAGACACTATTTTTTCTAAATATGGGCTGGTTCTTGGGGGCATTAAAAAACATAGAAATGATTAGTAGCTTGGAGGAAACACACCTCCTCGCTAGTGTGGACTGGAGCATCACTGAAATGAAGCCGGAGGTATCTTTAGGTTTTCCTTCGTTAAAATGACTCATGTTTGTATGGAGACCCAGAGGTTAGTTGCACCATCTTGGAGAGTCAGACACACACATCTACAATCACGAGAGTTTCAACGACCAACACAATACCACTTTGACATCTGAGAGATCCTGTTTCCATTTTCACATCCTGTGCCTTAGAATTTTCTGGAGCCCACTCTATTACCAACTTGAAGACTAATGCTTGAATGTTAACAGATTTAATAGTTAAGTTTTCTCAACTATTTTGGCATTAAGTGAGCCAATACCGAGCTTATTTTCTTAATTCAGTTTGATCTCACCTCCTCCCAGCACCCGAATCATTAAGCACCTATTAGATTCTAGTTAATATTCTTGGTGCTGGGAGCAGAAGAGAGAGCAAAATACAGTTCCTTCCATTAGGAAGCCATCCACAAGTCTTGCTGGGTGACTGCAGCTGCTTCCTCCTTGGCCTTTCCTACGATTTATTCTCTGCAGAGAAGCCAGAGTGAACCTTTACAAGCTCAGGCAGATCAATGCACTGCTTTGTTTGGTTCCCCAATGGTTTTTCACCTCATGCAGAGAAATAGCCAAAATCATGTACAGTGATCTGTAACTGAGCTGTCCTGAATCCAGTCACTGGCCACATGTGGCTTTTTAAGTTAAAATGACTTAAAATAAAATAAAATTAAAAATCTATACTGCACATTGAACGAGCCAGATTTCCAGTGCTCCACAGGCACATGTGGCTAGGGGCTCCTCTAGTGGCCTGCACCGGTGGAGAACATTTCCTTCCCCGCAGAAAGTATCACTGGGCATGTAATACCCTGTGGAATCTGGCCTCTGTTTGCTTTTCTCCTCTTCTCTTCTCTTGCTCTTGCCTTCAGTCCCTGTGCTCCATCCCCAATGCCCTCCATGTTGTTTTCCCATATTCTAGACCCAGTCCTGCCTATCTTCCCGCTCTTTCCTCTGTCTGGCATGCTCTCCCCCCGCCATGGCTACCTGGATCATTCCCTTACCTCTTGCAATTCTTTCCTCATATGTTACCTTCTCAGTGATGCCCTTGTGGCTGCCTTGGTTAACATTGCAATGCCCACCTCCAATTTCACCTTGCCCTGCGCGCCACCTTATTTTCCCCTTAGTGTTTATCACCATCTCAGGCACATACCCTTAGGCATATACCCTTTACACATTTGTTTCTTGTTGGTATATTCCACAAAGGTACACGTTTTTGTCTGTTCTGGTTCCCTGCCGCATCCCAGTGGCTAGGATAATGCTTGGAGATAGCAGGTACTTGATAAATGTTGTTGGCTGAAGCAAGGAGCTTTATGAAGAAAGATATAACAACAACCTCACAATAACAACAATGGAAACAGATACAGATTTGCCATGTCAGGTAGTGATAATTGCCATGGAGAAAAAAAAATGGGAGCCACATTACATGGAAAGTGTTTGATCACCATTTTTAATAGTCAGGGAAACAGAGACTCAGGAATTTAAATAAACTGCCCATGATCATATTCACAATGGACCAGCCAGTATTTGAACCTATATCCAGCATAGTGCTGTTAGTATCTAACAATTGGCTTTCCGAAAAAAAGATAAAACGGTGGCTTGCAGTGTTTGCCTATTTCCGTGCCATAAATACTCCCACTGTGGCTAATTTCAAGTGACCAACATGATGTCATAGACGTTGGAGTTGGAAAGAGATGCATATAGTCTCTTCCTTCAAGCTGTGAAATTTCCAGTGAACCACTGCATCTGACCTTGAGGTCCCAGCCCAGCCCATTGTATCACATGGTCACTCCTGAGAAGAAGCAAGCAGATCCCTCTGAAGAATCCCCACTGTCCCAGACCACACTCTGTGATCACTGGCCCTTTCTGACCAGTTGGGTTTATAGTCGACCTGTTTGAATGATGGTATTTTCCTCCTACGAGGATCATGCTTATTTGGCTTGACAGAATATTTGCTCTCAGAGGATTCTTTTCTCCATGTTAACCTTTGAAATGACTGCCTAGATGGCACAGGTAATCCTATTGGACCTTTGGGGACTGGGTGGACTACTTTTTAATTGATAATTCCATGTTTCTATAATAAGTGGCCTCCTTAATAATAGCCTGCCACGTCATATGTGATGATTGCTAATTTAGGTTTTCAGGCTTCCTGGATGTAATGAGCTCTAATAAGCCCAAGACTTGTCACAGACTCAGGAAAGCCCATTTTCTCCCTTGAAGCAATGATTTCCCTCAATCCCTGGACACAATTGGGCATACTCTTAAAAATATTAATAAGTGTGACTGGGATGTTCACCACTTTCCAAATAAAACATAAAGTCCTGGTTTCATTAAGCCAAGCTATTAAATTAAGAAAGTGTTTTTAATTATCTGAGCATTTCAGGGAGCTCATAAAACATTTAAGGACCTCACAGGGGTGGTGCTGAAGCCCTTTCAGAGTGAATTAGAGCCTTGACTTCTGGAGCTGGATGGGAAGGGCTGGGCACCCACAGCCATGAACTCCATCTGGCCCAGAGCATCGACCTGCTGGAAAGGACAAAGATGCAGGTCTTATTTTTTGGAAGGGGTGTGCACTTGTGTCCAAGCTGCAGAGAAAAGCAGATCAAATTCTCATATCAAGGAAACATTTGAGCAAACAAAGCCCGACAAACATTTCCTAGCACTTCCTTTGTGCCTGGCTGTCCACTGGATGCTGAGGTTTTGGATGTGCTCCTGCCTCCTGAGCAGTCTCTTAGGGGCTCAGCACTCAATTTATATTCCCTCCTGCCATCCTGATAAAAGCCCTGTGGGTTTCCTCTTATCACCCCCATTTGAAAGGGGAGGAAACTGACAGTTGAAATTACCCCTGATAGGGAGCTAGTGAAGCCAGATCCTGGGAAGAGCGCTGGTCCCATCTGACCCCAGGCCTACAGAGCTCACACTGATGGGCAAGCCTGTAGTCACACTCTACTGCCACAAATAAGAACTACCATCTTTGTCATGATGGAAGAATTGATAGGCTTTGTCTAGGGTGCCAGGCACAATGCTATGCACTCTATATAGCTTGTCTGATTTAATTCTAATGGTCCTATGAAATTATTAATCCCTACATGACAAATGAAGCAACTGAGTCACAGAGAGAGGCCAAGGAAGTTCTGTAAGGCAACACAACCAGTGCTAGAGGTGGGATTTGTGCCAAGACCATTGATCCCTAGTCTGTGCTCTTACTCACTGTGACCTTCCAAACCCTCATGCGAGCCTATCTGGTCAGCGACCCATGCTGTTGTTTTGGAAAGCACATGAGTATTAGGTTGTACCTGAGCATGCACAGGATGGGAAAGGCATTTTTTTTTTAATGAGCCTTAGCTATGTGTCCTTTCCATCTTCCTCTTTTCCATCCTTAGTTCCTTGGTTACTCCAGCTAATTCATCTGCCCCCAAATACGCCCATGTGTCAACTGGATGAAAGACCCAACTAATGATAATGGGTCCTTTACTGATAAAAGTGGACCAATAACATTCTTTTTTTTTTTTTTTTTGGTAATATCATAGTTTCCTAACTGGTGTTACATACAGATTGCTGAGAAGTTGATGCTCTAGGCTACCGGGTCCCTGGGTCCAGGTGTCCTGAGTCTAGTTGCTTCAGACTGTGAGAAGCTTCATTTATATACTCTGGGGTCCTGCTCAAATACCATATGTGCAAAGGTCACACTGGCTAATTGTTCAGTCTTTATGACATTAAAAAAAAATTGGAGAATCTATTTTTGCCTACCAGAGTGACCAAAAAAAAAAAAAAAAAAAAAACTACCTTCTAACAAGTTCATGGAAAACAGGTTCTTATGAGTGAGAATGTCATTTAAAACTCCCATGGAGGCCAATTTAGCTACATTTATCTGAATTGTGAGTGTATAATCTTTTAGACCCCGCTATTCCTCTTATAGGATTTTAATTTTTAGCTAAACTTTCCTCCTAGTGCTATATGCACATTATTATTTGCTGCAATATTGTTTAAAGTAGAAAATAAAAGAGATGACATATAGCTTTGTGAATGGGGGCATGGTTTACATAAATTATGGAACAGCCATAGAGTAGAATACTCTGCAGCTATGAAAAGCTATGAAAAGAGACATCAGCTTGTGTACTGAGATGGAATTATCTCTAAGGTAAATTGTTTAGTGAAAAGAGGAAGCAAGACAGATCTGCGTATAAATTGTGCTCCCCTTTGTGTGAAACTGGAAAGAATATAATACATATGTGGATGTGCTTGTCTATGCTTTAAAAATCTCTTAAAGCGGGGCACCTGGGTGGCTCAGTGGGTTAAAGCCTCTGCTTTCGGCTCAGGTCATGATCCCAGGGTCCTGGGATCGAGCCCCACATCGGGCTCTCTGCTCAGCAGGGAGCCTGCTTCCTCCTCTCTCTCTCTCTCTGCCTATCTGCCTACTTGTGATCTCTGCCTGTCAAATAAATAAATTAAAAAAAATAAAAATCTCTTAAAGCATTTGGAGGTGGGGATTGAGTATGGGGAGGAACTGGGTGGACAGGGACAGAGTGGGTTGGAGAATTCTGTATAAACTTTTAGTCTTTTGCTTTACAAATCAAATGCATTACCTATGCAAAAACTGTGGCAGAAGTGTGGAGAAAGGTATTCCAGATGGAAGGGGTGACACAGGCAAACAGGAGCCTGGTACTTCCAGGGAACTGAGAGAAGGAGAAAGGCCAGAACAGAGAAGACAGAGGGGCTAGAGCATGGCTTCTGGGACTGTCTGAAGATTTCTGGCTCATTATCCTCAGAAGGGTTCTGAGTAGGCTGGGGGGTGTTTCGGTCACACCTGCATCTCAGAAGGATTACGCTGGGCACGTGGCCGGCTGGTTGGAGAGAGATCCAAGAGGAGAGTCTGCCTTTGGCCCGATGAGAGCCCAGCAATTAGAATTGGTGGTGGCTGAGACAAAGAAGTCATAGGATGTATTGGTGACATTGTTAAGAGGTGAACTGATCTATCCTAGGAGGGAATGAGTATGGAGGTGAGCGAAACAGAGGGGGTGAGGATTCTGTCCAGGAACTGGTTTGTACAACAGGCGGGTGGAGTCAGTTCCTGAGACAGGCCAGGGACAGGTGTGTGGCAGGGAGGACTTGGGTGTAACCTCACACACACTGAGTCCGGGTCCATTTAATACATCCCAGAGGAGATAACAAGAACACGGTCAGAGGTAGAATTCTGGAATTCGGAGAAGTCTGACCACGGCTGGGAGCTGTATACGCAGATAGAAATTGAGAGTGTACCCAGGGATGAAATTTCCTGGGACAGAAGTAGCAATTATGCCCTCCCCCCAGACATGTGAGCAGAGGCCCATCATTTATTTGCAAGCACCATCCACATAATGGGTACTTGTTGGATGTCTGTGTAACCAGTTGCAGAGGAACAGCTCATGGCAATTATGGGGGTTACCTGCTTGCTCTCCATCTCTCTTCTTCCCACTTCACCCCCTCCTGTGCCCCTTGAGTCTGTCTTCAGACCACCCACACAGTCCCTCAGCCGGGGTGTTACTCCTGCAGCTTAAAGGTGAGCTGGTGATAATGCCCTCCTTCCGAGCACCTCCCAGCCCAGTGAGCAGCAGCGGTCTCCGGGAATAATTGATATTACAGAAAACAAGGGCTGGGTGCCAGCTTCACATTCTCCAAACATTTAATGATTCAACCTTTTCAGTTTCATCAAAGCCAATCTTGGAAACTCCCTGAAGGCCCACTGCGAACAACTAGCAGGGTGCCTACTGTGGCCCAGCTGCTCCCCATGTTTCCCAGGGTGGGTGTGGACAAGACCTCTGGCTGCACGAGAGCAGCCAGGTGGCCCCTTCGGTGCCTTCGTGCCCACATAGGGGCCTCAGGTTTAGCAAGCTGGTTGACCCCTCACTCTTGCAGGGTATCAGCCAGCTACATTGGCTTGAGTATCCAGAGGTTGTCACAAGCCAACTTTTAAAATGTGTTTGTTTAAGTTGTCAAGACAGGAAACAGCTGTTTGTGACAGGGAAAGGAAGCACAGGACAGGCCAGCTTGTGGTAGAAGCAAGGGGAGGGGTGCTATTTGGGGAGTGCCAAGGCCACTAGGGAAAGGGAGTGGAAGAGGGAAGGGAAAGAGAGCAGGGCAGGGGACCCAGGTAAATGATCTAGAAGAGGAAGCCAAGAGACAATAAAACACAGACAACACAACAAAGAGATACAGGGAGAGGCAGAGAGAACATCAGAAATCAGAGCTGTGCACATGCACTCAAAGAAGCACTAAGACAAAAGTGGGAGGGCACATCCAGCTTCTCAGACTTTAGACCACTGAACTGGGTTCAAATTCACTGAAAGACACTTGGCTTTCACAGTTTGTACAATTGCTCACCACAGTGAGCCTCGAAAGCCTGGTCTATTGTTGCTGGGTTTTTTGAGTAGTAACACTAGAGGTAGTAATCATTGTTGTGGTGGAACTAGAACGTGCTTTTATAGAGAGCTGTGCAGATTCCTGCACCACTCTCCGAGGTGGACTTTATAATCTCTGCTGGTGGTTCAAGAGCTGAGAAAAACGATGCTCTGAGAAGTCAAATCACTTTGAGAAACTCACCTGGCTGGTCAGGAACAGAAGTCCTGGTTTATTCGCTATCTGAAGATATTTCCATTCTACCTGTCTTTCCTTCCCACTCATTCCATAAGATAAGTGTATTTATTTGAAAGCAAAACAGATATAAGAGAAAAAATTTCAGGGGTACCATGATTTTTTTTGTTGTTGTTGTTTTGTTTTTTGCAAATATTTCCACCTACTCCTGGGTATAGGGAGTGGATCCTCAGGAACAGTGGGGAAGGAGAAAGAAGTGAAACAGGAAGGAAGAGAAAAAAGAAGGCAGAGACCTTTGACAGTAGCTTTTTGGGTGTCTGCACAATGTTCCAAATCCCCACCATATGACAGAAGGTGGAATCAGGGGTGTGTATCTGACCTGTAGTAGATCACCAGGTTTCCTCTCAAGGAATATTTAAAAATTTGAAACCAGCGACTCACAGCCTGGGCTCTGGGAGCCAGGGTGCACCCACAGCATCCCTCTGGGGCTGTTGGCCTCAGGTCTGCCGTGATATCCACTGCAAACATGAGCCTGCCTATCCACCTACTCCTTGAATCCTGTGATATTCCCCCACTTGTGTCAGTCATCAGGCTGTTTAGTTCACCCAGAACCCCTACTTGGAAAACCACTCCTCTCCCACTCCATGTCATTCAGGAAGGGCTGACCTTGTCACTTGACCTCATGACCAGGTCTGGCCAATCAGACTGCAGCACCTTTCCATCCATCATGATTGGTTCAACTGTGGTTGAACTGTGGTTCAACAGGGCCAAATCCGGCAGATCAGAGGCCTCCCCGGGCCTTGCTGGGAAAACTATTCTTTCTCAAGGCCTCCAGGTTACATGGGGATGAGACGGGGCATTGCTGCTTGTGGACCTCTTCCCCAGATGCTTGAAGGGGATGTATGCTGATGGCGAAACTACAAGTAACAGACAACATTAGGGCCCCAGCATCAGTGTGTCTCAACATCCACGGATGCCATCTCTGTCAAGGGAGCCAACACAAGCTCAATGTTTGGCTTACATTGGTCTGAATTTGGTTTCTGCCCTTGACAACTAGAGGGTTCTGATATATGCATCTTTAAGAAATTCTCCCTTTTAATTGTAGGTGCCTTTGTTTTCTACTCCTCCTACCCACACAGGCTATAATTTACACAGTTATTCTCTATTGACAATGATAAACAAGACTGCTCCTAAAAATGTTCCTGCTGTTAGTAGCCTCTGGGGATCATTTCTTGACTCAAAGCAACTTCCAAGTAACTATCCAGGTATCACCAAAATATCACCAAAATGTGAGCATGCTGGAAGGCAGGGTGCGTTTGTATAGATCTTGCTTGAACCAAACCTAAAGCACACTCAGCATGAGCAAGGAATTCAAATACAATGAGGGTTCCTGTGTGAAAGGAATTAGATGCTCTCTGAAGGGAAGTTCTTCTACTTGGTGACTTATAGCAGTTAGCTATTGCTGTGTAATCAACAACCCCAAGCCGACTAATTCAGTGTGAGGAGCATTTATTTAGTTCTGACTTTGCATTTGGTTATGTGATTCTACTGGCTTGAGCTGGGCTTGATAGAGCTCACTGATTTCTGTGAGGTCAGGTGTGAGCTGGTTAGGCAGCTTTGCTGAAACTCGATGGACTTTTCCTACATGTTCTGGACTGTGCTTCCTTGTGTCTTCTTATCTCCCAGTGGGTAAGTCCAGACTTGTTCCATACTGAAGACACAGAAATGAGAGAGAGTAAATGGAAAGGACTTTTTAAGCTTCTGCTTGTATTAAGTTTTCTTCTGGCCCATCCGCTGAAGTAAGTTAGGTGGCCAAGCCCAGAGCCAGTGTGGGTAGATGTCACTGAAGGGTGTAGACACCTGAGTATCTTCTGTTGTCTTTAGTGAATATCCGGCAAGTCTTAGAAGAGAATCCTCTCCTCACTGGGCTAGCAAATGATAATTGCTGACGTGAGACATCGAAAATCGAGAACTTTACAAAGGGATAGAAGGGGGAAGAGACTTTTCAGTGCATCCTCAGGGAAGAATTTAGAACTGTATGTATTGTTATTCTTCTGTTAAAAGTATTTCACATAGAGAACTGTTTTTTGTTTGTTTGTTTGTTTGTTTTTCCCCAGTGTTTCACAACTGCCTCCAATCCTGTTCATGCCCCTTTTGTCTTTTCAGAAAAGAGGATCCTCAAAGAACTTATAGTCTAGAATGAGAGGCAGACACAGAAATAGAAAATTTCAAGATCAAAGAATAAGGACTGAGGTAGGAAGAAGCACAGCATACTATGCGAGTCCAGAGGCAGGGCACTTAGCCCAAGCAGGCAAACCATTTAGAGAAATCTATTTTAAATTGATTGTTTTATTTGCTGGATTTTATATTGACATGTTTTGCTTTGTTCTCAATGTGTTCTGGGACTGCAGCCTATTCATTTATTATTAAGAGAACGGTAATTATTTCCAGGAGCTCCTGAGAATACGCTTTGCCTGATCTCTGCTGATCCTGGTGTAACCTTCATGTCTGTGAGGATGTCTGTGGCAGGAAGTGACAGCCCCTGTGTGCCTGGTGGGATACACCAAAGACCCTGGTCTGCGAGGAAGGTTTGCAGACCACGGCTTCTCAAACTTTAATGAGCATGTGCGTCCCCTGGGAATCTTGTCAAAGTGCAGATTCTGATCCAGGAGTTCTGGGTTGAGGTTGGAGATTCTGTTTTTCTAACAAGTTCCCAGCTGCTGCTGCTGCTACTGGTCTGTGGACCACATTTTCAGTAGGAAGACTAAGAAGAGCAGCAGTACTTTCTGCACCGGTGAATATTATAGCAGGGCTAAACAGAGGCTTACCCGTGTCTTATCTGTCTTTCTAGACTGTAAACTCAGTGGGGATAGCACCTTTTTCTTGCCTGCAACTCTATATCCAGTGCCAGGCACATAGAAAAATCTCAATAAATATTTGTCAAATAAATGCCTCCTGGTCCCCCTCTTTTCCCATGGGTAGATATGCATGGAGGTTTACCTGGTGCTTTCATTTGATCCTGTGAATGCAGCCTGGATCTGCATCTATCTCGGGCCACTGTCTTGATCCGTCACTTAGTTCAAGACAGCCTGGTGGCTCATGGCTGGGCCGTGTGACCTTCATCTCTCTCTTAGATTTGGAGAAAGCTCATTCTATTGCTAAAGCACATGTCTGATCTGAGGCAGTCCTTCCACTGACTGTCTTACTGCTCCAATGTCCACAGACAGACCAGTTAGATATTGATTCTAGCAAAATATTTCACTAGAGCTCCTTACATCGTCTTAGACTCGCCGATTGACACTGTTGACTTCTTCCTATGATAGCTCTTCTGGCTTGGTTAATTTTCCCCAAATCTTTTAGCACCTTCCTGCTTCCTTACTTGGAAATCCCAGCAAAGCTGCATGGTTGGAGCTGGAGCTAAGCCAGTGATGACATGAAGGACTAACTTTGAAATAAAAGATGATCACCAGGCTCTTAGCTTGAGTTCCCACCCAGAAACTTGGCACTCTCTCCTCAGGATCCATTTATAAAAAACCCAAAAGCAATTAACCATTATGCAAACTATCTAATCCCCAGCTTCCTCAACTGCAAAATGGGAGTAGCTGCACCCTCCTGGGGAGTTTTAATTAAGATTAAGTTGTGATATCATAAATTGCTTAGCTCAATATCTGACACATGGCAAGTGCTCCATAAAGGATAGTTCTTTTCATTTTTACTCCTAAACAGTGAATCGTAAAGTCTAGGAAACTTCCCTAAGAGGAAGATTCCAGTGAATCTTGGCTCATTTCTTTAACAGCTCATCACAGAAGAGAGAAGTTTGGATCCAGTCAGGGACAAGATATAAATAGCTAAATTAGTGACAACACAAGACTGGCATGCCATGCAGAGCCCCTGTGGTGAGAGTAAGTGGGGCATTCATCTAGCCAGCAGAGTAGCTCTCAGGTGCCTCAACTCCTAGGGCTCCCTTACACTCTTTCCTCTTCTCTACTGCCTTTCCAGTCCCCTTGCTGTGAGTATAGCTTGTACCTATGTATGCTACCCAATACTTATCCCGAATTCCCTTCATTCTGATGTTTGTATTTTCTAAGCAGGCTGGATTACCTTGAGTTTTATTTGTCTTCTAAGATTTTTCAGCATCATAGAACATGGTAATTTAGTTAATCAACATATTTAGCACTATCCTAGGATAGGGCATATCCAGGGATACAGTGCTAAACAAGCCAGAGCAATGTCTTATCCTTACAGAGGTTAAATGTATTTTGCAAAAGTGGTATAGATTTTTCACTTAGTCAGGAAGCAAGATGGTGACTGGGAAGCGTCCCAGCCTAGCAAAGACTCTAGCAAAGAGGTCCCAGAAGGAATGTATGCACAGTAGACACTTGTCTCCTAACTGAATCAATGAATATATACTTGCGAGGTTTAAAAAAAAAAAAAAAGAAGATGGGAGAGAAGAGATAGATTCCGGTGGATTCACCAGGACCCATTCCAGTTTTTCCTGGGAGCTACTCACTCAATTATGGGATGGCCAAGAACATGCATTTCACAGTAAACTAAAGAATGAGAGTGGTTTGAACTTTGACCATGGGCTAGCTGTTAAAATTGGAAAGTCAACTATTACAGTAAACAAGACAGATTAATTCGTGCCTTCATCAAACTCACCGTTCAACTAAACACTCTTTCCTGATTATCCCTATGTCTGAGTGAACTCAGAGCCTCTTACTATATTATCTCAGATGCTAGAAGGTCCATCCTGATCACAGGCTTTATTGAACATATTTTGGAGTGTGAGAACTTTTAAGGTGACTTTCTAAAACAACTAGGCAGATTAATACATAAATCTTAAAATCCATTTTTTAAATTAAGCTGATAAATGAGCAACCATCATTATTTGAGTTTAAATTTAACTGACATAGTGTTGCCCAGTCCATCTTGGACTGTCTTTAGTTACATTAAGTCAGGTTTTCTCAACCTGGGCACTATTGACACTGGGGGCCAGCTGATCCTTTGCTGTGAGTGGCTGTTCTGTACACCCTAGGATATTTAGCAGGTTTGTGACTTCTACCTGCCAGATGCCAGGAGCATTCATCCCAGTGTCTCAAAGCAATTACCAGGTGTCCCTTAGGAGAAAAACTGTCCCGCAGTTGAGAAATACTGCATACATGTATTTGTGCTTTTCTATAATGACAGGGTTTTTTGAGTTATGCCTAATCTGGTATTAAGTATTGGTTCTGCTGCATACAATCTATGTGCCATTGGACAGGCCTGGCCTGAGAGGCAGCTTCCTCATCTACACAAAGTGGGTAATGAAATGTAGA
Source organism: Mellivora capensis (assembly GCA_004024625.1). Lineage (NCBI taxonomy): Eukaryota > Metazoa > Chordata > Mammalia > Carnivora > Mustelidae > Mellivora > Mellivora capensis. Next base: position 46,095 of record PISX010006471.1, read on the forward strand.
ACCTGGCATTGAGGTGAGACTTAAAAGAGGACATGGGCAAAGGACCTAGAAGTGGAGAAGCTCAATGGCTACGATCATATCTTTTTCTTTGGCTAATGGAATGGATCATTGCCGAAAACTCCATGTGCTTGGAAAGTGTGTGTGTGTTTGTGTGTGTGTGCGCATGCACATCCATGTGCTATAGGACAGGGATATATTGCTGAGAAAGAACTAACCTCTAGAGCGTGGCTCTAGAACTCCCTGGCAGACCCCGAGTAATATAGAACAACACTTTGGAGGACAAGCTTTGGAGTGAGACAGACCTAGATTTGACTCCTGGATCTGCCATCTATTGGCTGTGTGATAATTTTGGTCAAGTTGTATAACCTCTCTACCTCAGTTTCCTTGTCTAAGGAACAAATAACCATACCCATCTCATAGGGTCATTGGGTTGTGAAGATGAAATTAGATCACAAATGTGCAACACTTATACCACACCTGTGGCCACGTCACATTTGCTCAATAACTATTAGTTGTTGTTGCTCTTATTATCTGTGTTATTTTGCCCTTGGGTACATCCCTGGGGGTAACTTCAAAGCAGATAGTGGCCTCTTTCCAGGGGTTTCCTATCGTGCCAGAGTAGCTCAGTCAACAACTTCCCTAATGAGCTCAAGACTCCATCAGCGGGACCTTTTGTTTTCCTACTAACTCTCTGTCAACATGGTTTCCGCTCTGGCATCAACATTATACCAATTGCATATTCACTAGCCTGCACGGGCCTCAAGACTATCAATTGCTACAATGGAGTAAATGATATTCATTGTTAAAACAGGGTAAATGCCTATTTCCTTTACACAATAGAAGGAACGGTTATAGGCTATTAAGTAAATAACTATAAATAACACTATAAAATGCTTTACATATGCCTTATCACACTGATCTGCTAGTGCTCTGAAGTAGCTGTTATGGCTGGGTAAATTATACGTGTTTTTAAACACTGTCCAAAATACATATTTACACGTACTTAAAATCCTACACTAAACAGTCTCTATAGCAACCAGTAAAACACAAAAGCCTTATTAAGCATTCTTTGTAGTATTTTTAGGAGTTTAATCATTAGGAGAAAGCTCATAGGCCATGTAGACACCAGGGAACACGAAGAAAGAAAGTCTTTATAGGAACAAAAGAATGAGGTTGGCTTTGAACCTGGTGGGAGAGGATTTTATTTTTTTAAACTAATAATCACCAAGGGCCTTCTCTTTGTGAAGGCAATGCTGTGTTTGGGGTACATCAGACACAATTTTGGAATTACAATCTGGTTCTCAGCTGAGAAGAGAGATTCTTCAATTAACATATTCCAGCAAAAGATCACTTTCAATTTTCTCTCTTTAGTCACAGCAAGAAAAGATTTCCTTGCCATTCAAAAGTGAAGAAATATGTAATATCCCTGTTGAGCCTGAGTCATATGACTCTACCAAGGGTAATTCTGATGGTTTCATTGGGGTGGAGTCATATTCCATCATTTGAGTTCTGTATTTATCCGATTATTTATGGCAGGCTGCAATGACAACGTACCCTAGAAACACCAGTGACTTAACACTGCAGAATTTTCCTTCTTGCTCATTCTAAGTGTCTGGTGTCAGTCAGTGGAGTTTATACACCATGCTGTCTCTCAGAGACCCTAGGGAACTCTATCCTCTTGTGATCCCACCACTCATTCTTTCCAGGGTTTTCCAGCTAGGGGAGAGAGTGCTGGTGGGTGGCCCTGGGGCCCAGAAGCAGCACATCTCATTTCCACTTACACCCTATTGGACAGAACTTAAATCAGGTAGTTCCAACCAACCCACAACAAAGTTGGAAAGATGGGGGAGCACATGGAATATATACGGAGCGCTAAACAGTTTTGAGGAAAATATCACTTAAATGTCAGAACTATGCCAGATACTTTACACTGCCTGATTTTATCTTTAAAACAACTTAACAATGTAAATTTTCCCTGTTTGCTGATGGAGAAACAGACTCAGAAGTCTTAAGTGACTTACTTACAGTAACTCAACCACAAACTGGAAGGGTGAATTTAAATTTAGGTCAAGCTAAGGTTGAACATAAAATACTCTGTGGCCCAGCAGTTCTACTTTTAAGTGGTTTTCCAGAAAAATACACATATTTTCACCAAAAGACATGTTTGTAGAATGTTTGCATGAGCACTCTTCCTAATAGCCCCAAACTGGAAACAAACCACCATTCACCAACAGTAGGATTGGAATATTATACAGTACTGAGAACCAATAAATGGTAATTTCATGCAAACATGGATAAATCTCACAAATATCACATTGAATGAAAGAAGTCAGATAAAAAGAATTCATACTGTATGATTCCATGCCATATTACTCAAAAGCAAATGAAATTAATCTATGGTGATAGAAGTCAGGATAATGATGACCTTGGAATTTGGTAGTCATGAAGAGGGTACATGCATAGAGCTTCTGTTTTTCTTGTAATGTTCATTTATCTGGATGCTAGTAACATGGGTCTGTTTAGTTTGGAAATTCATATATCTACACAATTATACCTTTGCATATTTCTCTGCATGTGTTATGCTTTAATCTAAGTCTGCTTGGAAAAAGATAACTTGCAAAATTATAAATCATAGATTCAGATCAAACTGAGTCTAGAGCCCTGCCTGTTATCATGTAGCATTCATTTCTTTTCCAACCGCATTAAAACAAAGCTCACTTCTACCCTTAAACAAGTTCAGCTTTATTTCTACTCCACTGACACAGACAGCCCCTCCATTAAACAGTTCCTTAGGATAATGTTTTAGATAGAAACCTGCGGCAAATTTGAGAGAATTGTCAAAGTCAACTACAATTCACTCCAACATTGACTTCAGTAAGATAGTTTTCTTCCCTGAAATCAAATGTAAACCTGGGGTTTCCAGAGGATGAAGGCAAAGACAATGGAATTTGCTTTCTTTTTATGCTGGTGGAATGAATATAGTCAAGTATAGAGGAGAGAATGAAGCCTATATTAAAACAAACCCCAAAGCAAGAAAATACAGTAATATAGTTTGGGGCTAGAGATGTTTCCATCCATTTCATTTGGAAAGTGAAACTCACAAAACTCCAAAACCATTGTTCCTGCCCAACTGACATGAACTGACAGCTGAAAGATTAATCCCATTGCTGTTCTCTGCCCCTTCCCTATCCCCCTCTCACACCCAACACCAAAACAGCAATTTGGTGGAGCTCTGACCGCCAAAAGACAATGTTGTCTTAGGAAAGGTATTAGTGGTAAATCCTCAAGCTGTTTTATAAGCACCTCCTAGGTTGGCAACAGAAGGTGAAACACAAACTTGCAAGATGAGCTTGAATTTAATTTTGCAGTTTTCATCTGTCATCACGTTATGACAGGCTTTTCAGAAGGTTCAGGGCATGAGTATGATACTCCTACTGGGAAGGACTTCTCTCCCATCTGTTCCTATCTTAGAAGCAGTGCTTGTGGGATCATGGTTTTCAAAGATCTAGTGGGAGTCACCCGAGCTCCCTCTAAAGACCTGTTAGATTCTTAGCTGATGGAACTCTTTATCTGCATGCTTTGCTTATTCATTTATTTGGCATGTTTTTACTAAGCACCTGTTTTGTTTTCGGTGCTATGCATGGCTGTGGGCATGAACTAGTGGACAGAGAAGATGTGCTTCCTGCCCTTGAGAAGCTCCTAATCAGAGGGAAAATAGACAAGTGGGGAAATTTTAAGAAGTACCAATGGGATTAAATAGCGTACCATAAGAGCAAATAGGAGACATGGCCACCAATCCTTAAGGAATAATATCACTTCTTGGAGGTCATGACATGGCTGAAACATGATGAGTGCAGTGAAGCTATATTAGATGCACCTCCCCCCCCATCACTCTGCTAGGCTTTGAAAATCTGAGGATGGTTAGAGCCTGGCTTGAAAAAGGAGGTAGAGTGGTAGTTGACAAGGGATAAAGATAATCAAATGGACTCTTTCGATAGATTAATGAAGTTGAACATGGTGTTTGAGGCCCAGCTTGCTGGAGATGATGCCTGGGAGTTAATTCTGGGCAAATGAGTAGCAGTGAGAGGAAAAAGCAGGAAGGTAGAAAGTAGAAGATGTTCTAAGAGAGGGGATAGCATAAGTGGGCACAGAGTCATGAAACAGTAGCCCTACAATGGATACTTTGTTTTAGTGTAATTGGAGTAGACATCTTGAAACGGGGGGCTCCACAGTTTCTGGGAAGTGCTCAGTGTCGCAATTACAGAGAGATGTGGTAATTTTGGTGAATCACCAGTTGCTGCTGGTGGTGATTTAATCATAGTGTCCTCAATAAGGATCACCCCAATACCAGTATGGTGAGAGGATGAAATGTGAAATCCAACTTAGCGTGACCCTATACCAATGTTACCCGCAAGACTTATGCTTTCCTCCCTCAGTCTTCTGTGCCATGAGAAGCATGAAATCTAAGCCCAGAGAACGGCCACTAGGAATAGAACAACCTGTTATCCTGCATTTCCCCTGTAGACACACGGCCTTGGTGTGGATTTATACAACTACATTTAGGACTGATGATAGAATCATTGTGTGTGTGTGTGTGTGTGTGTGTGTGTTTATCCCTTCCATGACACAAACCAAGAAAAAAATCATAATAAAATTTTACAAGTTAGCTGCCACCAAGAATAAACAAGAGAGCACTATAAGAAATGAATCAGAGGCTCTAACTGAATCTGCTCTCAGGACAATAACTCTAATGCGAAGCCAGGGTCTGAGGAGGTCGCAGTGGGAAGCTCTCCTGGGGCATTTCCGAAGAGAAAGGAGATATTCTCCTCCTGTCATCTTCACTTCATGTCCTAATATGTCTGTGGATGTGCAGAGAAAACATAATCTGCAGCCTCTGCTCTGAATCAAGGTTTGGATAACCAGGGCCATTAAGGCATCCCCAAGGATCATAGAATTAACCCTCTCTGAACCCAGGGAAGCCACTGCCACTAAAGCACCAGAAGAAAGTTGCTTGATTCTAATAACAGCTGAGCCAGAATGTCACTTACCATTAGGTTCAATTGGCATTTGTTTTTCCCTTTTTAAATTACAAGATTACCTTTAAATTGTGTACAGGAGCTCATAACTGCTGTCCATTGGAGGTAATCAGGAGTGATTTCATTTTACCCATAGACAGGTTGCCTCTTCTAGAGTCTTTGTTCATTAAGCTTCTGTCTGTCTCAGGTTCCATTTAAGTATCCATGAGGAATAAATTCCGTAGCATGGAAGACATCCTGTGTTTGCTTTTCGAGTCACCTCCTTTGTTGGCTGATGATTTTTTGGAGCAGGCTGTATTCTCCTGGATCCTCTCAGATATATGTAGCAAATATGCATTCTGTATGCCCTCTGGGCAGTCTTTTCAACACAGATCACTGTGCTGGGCTGACCCCATGAACTCTCCAAAAAAAAAAAATCCCTTGGAAAGGCAGGTCTAAACTGCTAGTCATTCTGTGTTGCCTTCAGTGGAAGCAACCTAGTATAACTCCTTATAGAACAAGTCATAGCATTATTAATACATTCATACCCTCATTCATTCATTCATTCATTCATTAATTCATTCATTTGATATAACTATTGTGTATCAACTATGTGTAAGACATTGAGCCTGGCATGGGTAAAATAGTGAGTTGGAAGCTTACAGTATAGTGGTAGGTGGGCAAAAATTAAAAAGACTATTTCACTGCAATGCAGTAACAGTCATAAAATGGAGAGAATAGGAGGCCCAACCTGGGTACATTTATTACAGGGTCAAGGGCACAGGCAAGGCTCCTCATGAAGAATTACATCAGAGCTGATCCTAAAGGTCGAGAAGAGTGTCACTGGCTGAAAGAACAGTTTGTACAAGGGTCCAGCGGTGAGAGGGAAGTTCAGGGATGGTGAGGATGGAAAGTAGGTATGCATGTATGAAGAAAGCAGAGCAGTGGGTCAGGTGGTCAAGAAGAGATGCGGGAGGAAGAAGATGGAGATCATATCACAGGGAAATTTGTCAGCCTACTAATGAGCATGTACTTTATCCTGAGGGCAAAAGAGTAGAGAGGAGAAATGTGACCAGATATGCAACTGGGAAACATTTACCCACAGTAGATGACTGGTTCTCGGGGGGTCTGATGCATTCTTTTTTTTTTAAGATTTTATTTATTTATTTGACAGACAGAGATTACAAATAGAGAGGCAGGCAGAGAGAGAAGAGGGAGGCAGGCTCCCCGCCAAGCAGAGAGCCCGATGTGGGGCTCCATCCTAAGACCCTGGGATTATGACCTGAGCCGAAGGCAGAGGCTTAACCCACTGAGCCACCCAGGCACCCCAGTCTGATGCATTCTTAAGCCTGATAAGATCTCATATGTATCATCCCTCTCCCAGCAGTAACTTCTAACCAGCCACCCCCTTTGATGTTGATCAACCCCCCCCCCCCCCCCGGGACACCCTCTGTACTCCATTTATTCTACTTCCGCATATAATGGAATAGAGTTACAGAAAGAACCTATTTCATGAGGTTCACAGAAAGAGTTGAAGGCATGACAAGAGCATAAACACTTATGGCCCAAGACCCTCACCAGAGGCCACTTATAGGCAGGGGACGACTTTGGATTTGCCTTGGCAAAGGGATTTAAGTGGCTGTATTGTCAGGTTCTTCTGCTTTATTGACGGAAGAAATTTAAGAACCTGGGTTATGCGTTGTAGCATTTCTGATACCACCAGCATTATTTTGAAGGCACACTGGATTTGGAGTCCTCAGATCCAGATTTGAGGTCCAGTTATGTCACTTAAAACTTAGACAACCTACAGGATGTTGTAGTTCCATTTTTCTTTTTCATCTAAAAGGTTAGCATAGCTCCTGCAACCTAAGATGTTGTGGGGCTTTAATGACACATGCATAGCATATGCAGATATTCATTGAATGAATGGAAAAATGACACTGAAGAAAACCCTGACTTCATGGGCTGTGGTCTCCTCATCTGTAAAATGAGAAGGTTGGGCTGGATGCTTTGGATTTCTTTCCACCGTAAATGATCTATAGTTCCATGACACTTGCCCGTTTTGAGGCTTATACTGACCAATGGCATGGTGTGCTAAATATAGAAAAATCTGGTTTGGTATCTTACGCGGTTGAAGCACAAGGGATAAAAGATTTCTGAGAGAAGACACCCTCATGACTACCCTGGCCCCACTGAAATCACTCTGATCCCAGAAGCCAGGTAGTGAGAAGAATGTTTATTTGCTGCTGTCACTGGCTTTACTTGACTTCTCTGGTGAAGACTTGGTCTCAGAGGATGCTACTGACAGCAAATTTCCGTAAGACCACTTTGAACTGTAGAAAAAAATAGCTTTATTCTTTTATGTTATCTCATGAAACACTATTGATGCACTGTTCATGCTAAAAAAAAAAAAGACTTCATGTTTCTTCTTGAGTAAGGACTCGAAGAAAGACAATCTGAGCACATAAAATCTGATATTGAATAAATGTTTCTTGCTGGCTTCTGGAAGGTGATCTGATTTGGAACTTAAGCACCTCTGGGAATTACCCTCTCTGTTCAGCACCACTGAAGTATATACTATACATTCTATTCTTGCCATATTTAAAGAATGTGTTCTTTCATATTAAGTAGACATTGGCATGACTCAGAATTTAATACCTCACTGACTGGTCTTTACTATGGTGATGTAGCTCAAAATAGCCACACGTGGAACTGTTCCAAAGATATGACAATGGAAAGTTTTAGGGAATAGATATCTATTTAGGGCTGACTGAAATATGCCCCAGTTACAGTTGGACCATCTCTTGGCCACAGCGGATTATCTCCTATATTGTTGGGACCTGATGTTTTCTGTATTACCCGTATTTTCCCTTTTGCTCCTTCTGAAAAGGCTATGATGTTGATCACATCAGGCCATGCAGATGCCTTTCCTAGAATGCAGCCCTTAAAATGTAGGAAACAGGGGCACCTGGGTGGCTCAGTGGGTTAAGCCACTGCCTTCGGCTCAGGTCATGATCCCGGGGTGCCGGGATCAAGCCCCGCATCGGGCTCTCTGCTGGGCGGGGAGCCTGCTTCCCTTCCTCTCTCTCTGCCTGCCTCTCTGCCTATTTGTGATCTCTGTCTGTCAAATAAATAAATAAAAAATCTTAAAAAAAATGTAGAAAACAAAGCTGCAAATCAGCTTCTCAGGATGGCATGGAATATTTAGAAATAAAACCACACAATCAATATCGTTTTCTCTGGGAATCTGGGTTGACCCCTCCCTGTGTCGCTTCCCCAGAATGCAGCCTCATGGCATCCACTTTGTCATAGTCTCTTCTTAGATATTCATCTCTTAACTTGGACTTAATGCATTCTAGGGGTTAGGAAATCTAGTTGCTTTGCTCACTTCTACTATTAATTGTCTGGCACCTAGTAGGTACGCAAGAAAATGTCTAATAAAGGCTATCAGCCCATTAGTGTTGCATTTTATTTTATTGTTTAATTTTTAAAAAATGTTTAAGTAATCACTACACCCAAGCATGGGGTTTGAACTCACAACCCCGAGATCAAGAGTCACATCCTCTTCCAACTGAGCTAGCCAGGAGCCCCAGTTAATGTTGCATTTTAATTGTCTGTCTTCCTCACTAGATTGCAAAACCTGTTAGATAGAGACTCCATTTTTTAAAAAAGAAAACACCGTATTAGAAGAGTGCTAGTTTTGCTAATCAGTGCTCAGTCGTTGCTTACTAAAGGAGTGAATGAGTGAATGAATACGCATAAGCCATAACAACTAATTGGAAAGAAAGTGTTTAAATCTCTGCACTCAAACTCTACGACTCAGAACAAATAAATGGTACTGGAAATGGTTGTTAAATTTTGTGCATCTACCTCTTTATTCTGAATCATCAATATGCACAAGCATATTTTAAGAATTCTGACACTAAATCATTCCAGTATTTGCTATTTTTTTTAAAAAAAAGCTCTATTGATGTAAAATTGACTTAGAGTAAACTATACCTATTTAAATTGCACAGTTTGATAACTTTTGATATATGTAAACACTGGTATGATACAGGTAGACAAGTCTCTTTGCGTCCCTTTGTAATCACTTCCCATTAGGCAATCGCAGGTCTACTTTTTGTCACTGTGCATTAGTTTGTATTTTCTAGAATTTCACACCAATGGAATTTTATAGTACATTCTCATTGTTGTTTTGGCTTCTTTCACTCATCACAGTTGTTTTGAGGCTAATCCCCATTGGGGTGTATATCAGAAGTTTATTCTTTTTTCTGCTGAGAAATACACCATTGAATGAATATACCTCTATTTAACCATTCATATTTGGGGAGTGTTCAGTTTCTAGCCATCACAGATGAGGCTTCTATGAACATTCATATAAAAGAATGTATACACAAATAGTTCATTTCTTTTGGGCAATTACCTAGGAGTGGAATGGTTGGATCACAGGTGGATGTTTTAGCATTTTAAGAAACTGCCAAGCTGTTTCCCAAAGTAGCTGTACCATTTTCCTTTCCCATAGTGTACAGGAGAGAGTTCTAGTCCTTTCTCATCCTTTCCAAGACTTGGTGAGATCAGCCATTTTAACTTTAGTCATTTGAATAGGTATATAGTGGTATCTCATAGTTTTAATCTTAATTTCCCTAATTACTAATGATATTGGGGAACTTTTCATGTACTTACTTACTATCCATCTATCTTTTTATTTACTGGGTTGTCTGCTCATTATTGACTTTCAAGAGTTCTTTATATATTTTCAGTAGGAATTCTTTGCCAAGTATATGACTTGTGAATATATACTCTCAGTCTGTGCCTTGTCTTTTTGTTCTCTTAACAGTGTCTTTTGAAGAGTAGACATTTTAAATTTTTATGAAGTCCAATTTATCAATTTGTTCCTTTATGGATTGTGCTTTTGATGTCATGTCTGAGAAATCATTGCCTAGTCCAATGTCAAAAGGTTTTTTCCTACATTTTCTTCTTGAAGTTCTGAAGTTTCAGGTTTTATATTTAGGCCTACGATCCATTTTGAGTTAATATTATATATTAGCAAGTTATGGATCAAAGGTAATATTTTTATATGGATACTCATCTATTCCAGCACTACTTGTAAAAGCTACCCTTCATCCACAGAATTGCTTTTGTACCATGTAGAAAAGCAGCTGTCTATACATTTATCATTGGGGCTTTATTATAAATCTTGAAATCTGTGTTAGCTGTCCATCCTTATTCTTTTTTAAAGTTGTTTAGTTCTTTTGCATTTCCATATGACTTTTGGAATATGATTAGTTTCTGCCATAAGAAGCCTGGTAGGATATTGATTAGTGAAAATTGACATCTTAACTGTGAGCCTTTTGACCCATGAACACGGTATAGCCTCCATTTATTTAGGTCTTTAATTTCTCCAGCAATGTTTTATAGATTTCAAAGTACAGGTCTTTCACATCTTTGGTCTGATTTATTTCAATGTATTTCATATTTTTAAAGATATTATAAATGCTATTTTAAAAATTTTGATTCCCAGTTGTTGGTGGTACATAGAAATAGAACTGATTTTTGTGTATTGACTTTGTATACTACAGCCTTATTAAACTCATTTATCATTTCTGCTATCATTTTTGGGGATTCCACCAGGTCTTCTCCATAGAAGATCATATTATATATGGGTAAGAATAGTTTTAATTACTTCTTTCCAATTGGGGCCACTTTTATTTATTTATTCATTTTTATTTGCCTTATTGCACTGCCTAGAACATCTAGTGCAACACTGAATACAGGTGGTAGGAGTTGATATCCTTTGTCTTTTCCTTGATCATAGAGAAAATATTTAGCCTTCAAGTATGAACTCAACATATAAAGAGACCAACTGTGCTCTGTAATTTTTATAAAGCCCCAAATGTGTACAATTGCCCAATTCTAACGAAGATTGCTGTAGAATGTGGAATATCATTACAGAAAAATTGGAATCAGCAGCTGACAGTAAACCAGGTGATTAAAAATAGGATTTAAACAGGGTAAGGACAGAAATACTCCTCTCACAAACTGAGGTTAGGAGCCTGATGAGAAAGAACTGCATGTTGACATAAGAACTACACTTTAGATGATTTATAACTTGGTATTGTCTGTGTGACATCAAGTAAAAACACTGATGAGGCTTTACAGGTTGTTATAGCCTCTCTGGTCTGAGGCCAGAGACATACGGTATGGGAAGGAGTTTGAATATAGCTCTGAATTGACTTTGGTGCAGTGGTGCACTGGGGCCAGCTTGTACAGGCTCTCTTCGCCAATTTTGCTCAATTCTTCCCAACTTACATTCAGTGACGTCTCCTTGGTAGCTTGGAATTGACCATGGTAGGAGTATTTACGCCATGAAAATTTGGCAATTGTTACAAACCATGATTTTTTTTCCCCTAGAGACCTGGTTGTTAAATGTGTATCAGCCCACCACTATGTAATTAGCACTTATCAGCACACCACTGCATAATCAGTAGTGGGTGTAAAATTATTATTGGTATATTAATATATTCATGTCGGTTATAATTCCTTGCATCTAAGAGTAAGACACAACATAATTTTATGTATAATCTAAGAAAGAAAAAAAATGCTATCAATTGTAATTTAGAGATTCCACTGATAAAGGACACATCCTATTCTCAGCCATGCTCAAATGTGAAAAACCCTGACCTTTAACATTGAAGAAATACAGCATTATTGAAGTTTATTGTATAGGAAACACCATATAGTTTGTTTTGTGTATTGATCATTCACTTAAAATGTTTAATTTTTTTATTGCAAAGTCCTGTTAAACAAAACTTCATAGTCTGAGTCCAGATCTTGAGAGCTCATGCAGGCAAACCCAAGAAGCAGCCTTCTTTCACCTAATCTCACAGAACACGTACTACCTTCTATTGGTGAGTGTATTCATTCATTTGTCTCTCCTAACTAGATAACAGTATACTTGAGGGTAGAACACTGGCATGTCTTATTAGCCTTTGTATTCTCAGTGTTGAGTTAGTTATCTATTTCATTGTGAGTGACCAGAAATGTCAAGCGAACAAATCTCTCTCTCTCTCTCTCTCATAGCTCCTAAAGAAAGCATATCATATCTATACTAACTAGGTGCATACCACACAGGTAGAAACTCACATGCAGATGGCAAAACAAAGATGCTATTTTTACAGAGATTTTATTATAACTTAGAAATCAGATATATTGTTGAGTAACCTCTTTGGTCCTGAAAAGCTCACCAGAGAGCAGCACTCAGTATTGCCTGAATAACCTCATTGGTCAGGTTGGCTGTTTCTGAGAGATGAGGATGAGCAGGGAGATAGTCAATGCTGGGGCATATTGAATGCATCATTGACCTAGGATGCTGGCGTTTGTGCATTCTGACATGCATGGATCTGTCCTTTCTTACTCTTCTCTTAAGGACTGAATGCAAGTGAGAATCTTAAGTGAGATTTTATATGTCTGTTACTTAACAACCTATGAGAAAGTCTTAGGGCAGCTCTTCTCAGGCAGCTTGGTTGAGTATGTGAGAAGCTGACCGTTACTACAAGGTACCAGATTCATTTGGACATGGTGGCTTCTCTCTTTTCCTTTTTCCAGAAGCTGAAAATATCCCCTGATATCTCAACAGAGAAGAATAAATTGTCCTCGTGTATTTACACAGAGGAGAAGATTTTCCTCATTGTATTTGCAATTCTGTCTCATGCGATGACCCCCATTTTCATAATCCTTCATGGAGTATCATGATTTAAAAAGCTTTCTCTCCCTGCTGTTTCTGTTAAAAGGTTTTCTGGTGCAATTCTTGGAAAGTCAAATTCTGCATTTAAATGTTGTATTTTCGCAGATATAATTTTAAAGAGGCCATACTTTTGGAATGTTTTTTTTTCTGGGAGAGGAGCAAGCAATTCCACCCTTCTGCGTATATTGTTAACCAAGCCACAAGAGCGTACAACAGCTTTAATAGCAAGGCAATTGTGATTACATCTCGCTCGTAATTACATTTATTTGTTCACATATGTCCAAAAAGGCAAGCATTAGCCAGACCGTAGGGGTATGTGTTTGTGCAAGGAAAATCATCTGGCAGATTGACGGTGAGGAAAATAGCTTTCAGCCACTTAGGCTTCTCCTGTCAGGGACACTCTCAAAGACTGTCAGAGCTTACTTTGTTTTTGCTTTCATGCTTCTAAAATCGATTGCATTTGGAAAGCAGGGGAATTTATTATGGGCTATGGATTTGCATCAAAATAATCAAAATATTAGGGGCTGCATCTAACAAGATCGTATCTGTGATCCCAAAGAGAAGAAAGTTGAGGCGTACCATGGTTGAAAGCAGCATTGGAAATGGCCACTGTCGCATGTGAGGAAGGGATATAGGTAGCTTCTGGGAGTTTAGAGGAAAATGGGAGAGTTATGCATATGAAGGAATTTTAGATCTGTATCACCAAGCTGTCCCTATGGAAGATGTGAAAAAGGCATCTGTTTATTTGTGAGACAGGTGAGTTTGGATCCTGGCCGGGCCATTTGTAGCTCAAAAGACCTTGGAGAAGTTACTTTACTCCTTAGTGCTTTCAGTTTCTTATCATTAGAATGGGTGTAGCAATACCAACCTTTTTTTTTTTTTTTTTTTTTTTCTCACTGTTTACTCTCTGGCTTATAAGTAAGTTCCTGACTCTTCAGGCCACTGCTCTGTCCTGAGATTCTGGCACAATTCCTGGAGCATTGTATTTACTCAGTGAATATATTTTTTTGAACAAATGGATGTAAATTATTTGATCTATGCATGACTCAACAAATAGTATTGTATTAGTTTGCTATTGGCGCTCTAATAAATTACCACAAACTTTATGGCTTAAAACAAACACAGATTTATTGTCTCACAGTCCTAAAAGTCAGAAGTCCTAAAATCAACATGTCAGGGGTTGCACTTTGCCTAGAAGCTCTAGGTAGAATCTGTTCCTTGCCTTTTCCAGCTTCTGGAAGCTGCTTACACTCCCTGGCTCATGGCCCCTTCCTCCATCTTCAAAGTCAGCTGTATCTGTCTCTGCATCTGCCATCCCTGCCTCCCTGTTTTGAGGACCCTTGTGTTACATGGGGTCCACCAGGTATTTCAGGAAAATCTGTATCAAAATCCTTGGCCTAATCACATTTGCAAAGTGCCCTTTTGCCATGTAACATGGACATCGTTGGGAGTGCCATTATTCTGTCTCCCATGAGTTTATATATAATAAAAACCACCTGACTTAGTACTAACACTTCTTTTTATTACCTGTTTGAAAGCTCCTGTTGAAGGCTCTCCTAGCAAGTGACAGACAACTTCTAGATTTGTTTTTTGCTTCCATGGCAGTGGTCCAAGAGTGTTGGACACCAACCATGTCCGTTTAGGCCTCAGTTAATGGTGATTTATCTCACTTATGTTTGGAGTTACTAGGGCATGTTGTTGGGTTGAAGAAGGTTCTCTCAGCAACTAGGAGAGGATTTGGCATTCAGTAAGTATTTGTGGAATGCTGAGTAAAGCAGTGTCGAAAAGGCATCAGCCTACCTCCCAGGATCATTTCTAAAGACAAGGGATGCCTTAGAGAAAATTCTTTGTAACCAGCAGAAGAGCAGCTCATAGCAGTGAGCATGTATCTCCTGGGACTCACTTATAAGATAATATTGTGGTGGTTCACATGCCTCTCTTCCCTTGGGCTGAGAAATTGTCAAACACGGGGATATAGCCCTCGGGGCCTGAAGCTCGTTGGTGGCCACCAAATACTGTGGAATAGAATTGTGTGAATAACCAAATAGTTCGGGGAAAAGCCAAGATCTCATACATGTTTTGGGCTATGAGAGGGTTAGAGAGCCATCAAATTTAACCTTTTTCCCAATATTTAGAATTTTTTTGGCCACGTGGTCTAAAAATAAGCCATTGAAATCCTTCTAGAATGATATCAGAATAAATGAGTTTTCTATCTTTGGCAAATTTGGTGGGAAGTTCTTTCTTACACTGAGCCAAAATTATCTCCCTATGGTGCCTGTCCTTTCATGTGTTCTCTGTGTCAGAAATCACCTCCTATGGACTTCTCATGCCAGACAAATGTCTGCCCTCCCACGTTGTCTTCTCTTGTACATGATTTCTATGGTTCCTGTGATGTAAGATTTTATGTCTCCTATTTTATATGTCTTCTATTAGGCTATAAACTTCTTGAAAGCAGATTTGTTTTAGCTTTATCTTTGAGACACAAAGCTTTGCAGAGTGCCAGATTTATAGCATAGGCAGAGTCAAGTTGGGTTGAATTAACACTATCGGTAATTGAGCATAATGGACCGAGCCCAGGACATTCAGCAGAGAATTGGGTTTGAAGTTTGCCCATGTTGCTTCTGAACCCTGTGGATTGGGCAAGGCGATTCTCCTCTCCGAGTCATAGATTCCTGTCTCTATGGCAGCCACCTGGGGTTGTTTTGATGATAAAATGTGTGAATTATGGGAGTGTATTATGCAAATGTGAAGGGTTGTCTCGGTGCCCTTGAAGCCACATAGAACAGTTCTCATCCTCCTCTGTTTGGCAGCCCTTCAAATATTCAAAGGAAAAGATCTCACATTCCATATCCCAAGCTGACAATATATATAATAACTACCTGTGAAATGCCCAGAATCAAATTTCTGGGTTTCGGACATCTTATTAGCTGTGTGATCTAGGGAAGAGTACTGCCCCGTGCCTCATTTCCTCATCTGTAAGTGTGAGATAAAGATGGGACTGTTTCATAAGGTGGATGTGAAGATTGGTGAAGACATTGGGTATCAAAGCTTAGGATGGTACCTAGCATATAGCAATTAGCCAATTGATTATTATTATTGCATGATTATTGTTATTTTCCCCAAGGCTTCATGTCCCATATTTTCATGCATCTGAGGATTGAGAAGGTGATCATTTTCTACGCTTCAGATGTTATCTTCCACTTACCGGGGGTTCTGTGTTGTCCCCCCATGCACAGGCTGAGGTGGTAAGAAATGAAGGAGGGAGATTCATAATAGAGAGAGAGCAAAGGTTGGAGTGTCAGACTTCCCTTTTATAACATAGGATTTGTAGCATTGGTATCAATGTCTTCTGGTCCTGGCTGAGACCTGAGCTCAGGCATTGTTTCTTACCCTCTAGGAGGTGCCCTGTTACCTTTGAGGGAAAGCATCTGCTTGTTTTTTCATCTTTTGAAAGTGCCATCAGACCTCTACTAGCTCTCTTTCCACTCCTCTCCTCTTCCCCAGGCTGCATGTCAGGTGCCCCAGGCATGGAGCCCCATCTCCTGCTGCAGAGAACCCTGGACAAAACCTGCGCTTGCCACCACTTGAAATGGCAAGGCCAATTTCAGTATGAGCTGGATGGGGTTTTGCAGCGAAGCACACGGCTCATGAGCCATAGACCCTGGCTTTATTCATGCATTGCAAGAGCAAGCCACATCCTACAATCTGTCCTCTGATTTTTTCCTCCTCCAGAAAGAATATAATAAATTAAACATAGTATGAAATGCAAAAAGGTTACATTGAGACATATACTATTTGAAGGTTTAATTCATTTTTCTAGTGTATAAGACACAAGGCTATTAAATTTTTAAAGCCGTGATCTCCTAAACTCTCTACTTTATGAGGGCTTTCTTCATAAAGATAAATGGTTTCCTTGCCAAATCAAATGCAGATTTGAAACAAATTAAGTTAATGTTCAATGGTACAAGGTAGAATGGATGGGGGAGCTGTTTTATTTTGCATTGTAATAACCATACACACCTAAATCAATAGCTGTGGAAAAAAAGGCAATAATATCACGTAACTGCAGGAAATGAAATATAGTGGCTGGGTGGGGGGAGAAGGCTGCAAAAAGAAAGGGTTTGTATTGGAATAATGACATTTCATTAAACAGGGAAGGAGTGGTATTGAAGAGAAGTCCATAGCAGTAAATTCTATTTCTTATAATAACACTTGAGACGAGTTAAAGTTGGCTGGGTATTGTGATAAAGGATAATGCCGTCGTCTGTGCGTGCATTGTGCTGTAATTTTATGTTTAAAGAAAACCTGAGATATTAAAGAGGCCATGCATGTTTTCAGAGTGTGTCCCCATTCTCCTAATCTTTTGCTTAATTTCATACAAGGTCCAGCAATCTATCTGAAAGTCAGTAGTTGGATAAGAAAGGTGGCCTAGTTTTTTTTTTTTTAATTGCTTTTGAGTGAAGCTAACAGGTTTCCTTGTTTTCTCTTTAATTTATGATTGTGATTGTGATGGGGGTTAGGGCTTGGACAAAGGGATTTGCTATGAAAGAAAGGGGCTTTTTCAACAGTTATGAGAAAGAGATACATTCTCAGACCTGGTATTTTCCAACGTATATCTACCTACTGATAGGCTGTGAAACAGCTCCCTGTGACGTATCATCTGGGAGACCTAAACTCCTTGGCCCTCACAGATGCAGAGACCTGACTCTGGGATATCACTGTGTGAAAACCATTTTGACTAGACCATTGCCATCTTCTCAAACTGGCTCTGAAAGAGACTGTACAAGGTCCACCGTTCTTCTCCTCTAGCCACAGCCTCTAATGGTGTGCTCTTGGATCTCCCCGGTGCTTTGAGACCAACCAGGAGGTGCTGAAAACTTGAAGCTTTGGAGTTGCCACTGTATGTTTGTTACCCCTGGAATCATTCTGCTCTCTTCACTGGAGGAGACAGAATCATCTTTCCTGTCTGCCACATATATGCCCACCTGGAGCAGGGCCAAAGGGATGCCGGCAAAGCAAGCAAAATACTGGAGGAGTCATCTCCTCCGGGAAGCCTTCCTTGCCCTTGCCAGTTAGATGAACTATTAGTCTCCATTTACTGTACTGCTTTAGAGTGGGAAGGCAGCACTGTGCATTTTTACTGTATTATCTCAACTAATCTGCCTGCATAATGGGAAGCAGGTATCACAGTTAAACACATGGGCTCTGGAAGACAGACTACTCAAGTACAAAATAGTAGCCCTGTATAGCCTTGGACAGTTCCCTTGACTTCTCTGTCCCTCAGTCTCCTCATCTATAAAGTGTTTCGCACCCCTCGGGGTTGTTGTAAGGATTAGATGAGAGGATGCATGTGAAATGATGAGCAGTATCTGGCATGCAGAATTCTGGGCAATTGTTCAGTGTTGGTTGGTCCTGGTATTAATGCCATTATCTGTGTTAGTAGGAACCCCATCACAGATTATTCTCGCCTGTTTTATTTCAGGAACTTGAAGCTCAGCAGTGCAAGGGGCACATAGAATGCATCCAATAAAGCTTCTTTCCCATGATTCCTTCCTTCTTTCCTAGAGTGATCACTGTGCTGTAGGGTAATTTTATGCACAAAAGTGGTCCCTCTCCCAAGCTGATGAATAAAAAGGGTTGCTTTGTTAAATAGGAAAGGAATGTTAGGTTTGTTTGCTTAATACATAAATCTGTAAATAATGCCTCAGCTGTCTCTACCCCAGACAGGTGCCTCAATGCCTCTGGGTGTCTGAGCCTCCAATGTAAGCCCATTTACCAAATGCTGCTTTAATGACTAGGAAGCATTACATAAACTGTAATAAAAGAGCTCTGATTAGACAACCAAGGGTATAAACAGAGCACATTTAATTACCAACCGAGCACAGCTCCTAGAATTAGGTTTCACGGTTTTTCTGGTTCTGTCTCTTCTAAGTCACTTTCTACTCTCCCTGTCCTGGAGAACCACTTGAAGCCTCAGTCCTGAAAGCACTGGCAGGAGCCATTGTGGGGGACACACGAAAGTAGAAGAGATTATTCTGTCCAGCACCCAGGGTTGAGTGGGGGCATGAGTACCAAGCTTCCAGAGCAGGCACAGCATAAGAAAGTCTGGGAAGAGCATGAGGTTCCCAGATACGAGTCTGTGGGAACACCATAAGGACAGCTGTCTTTGCAAATTCTGCAGCAGTATGTGGCTAGAGAAGGTGAAGGCATGCTACATTGTCACCAGGCACCACTTGCCCTCACTTTCCTGCTGGGATGACCAGGAGAGAAGCCTTCTTCCTTCCGTCTGGGGTGGCACAACTTGGGTCTGTGCCGGGTGAGGGTGATTCTCTTTAACTCCCTTGACCTTCAAACTTGCTAGGCTGGAGTCCTACCTCTCCAGCTCATTTGTCTATGATGCCACATATAGTGACATGGTTCACCATGGAGACTCGAGTCCCCTACCTGGGTCCTACCAAAAACCCACTACTTCATAGCTGTATGGCCTCAGGAAAATAACTTGGCCTCTCTGAACTTTCATTTCCCTGTTTGAGACCCATCATGGTGATGATCTGAGGATTAAATCGGATGCAAAAGATCTAGTACTGTGCATGACAAATAATGCATATGTAATAAATACTAATAGTTGAAGACTGACTCATCAGGTATGCAAGAGGCAAAATTCAACCGGTGTGTGTGGCATAGGAGAGAATTTTCTCATCACCCCGCCCCTACCATCTCTTGTATTGACATTGTGGTCTCATAGCCTAGCCATTTCACATGCCAGACACTGCTAATCACTTCATGTGCATCCTCTCATATAACCCATGAAGATGATGAAAATGAGACAGAAAGTGTGCCAGAGACTGAGGTGGCAGAGCTGAGGTTAAAATTCAAGAGGTCTGGTTCCAGAGTCCAAATCCTAATCTCTAGGCTAGGCCTCACTATGTGCATCTCTCTCATAGCACAGCATGGCGTCTGCCTTTCCTGGGACGATTTTCCCAATGCTCTAGAAGTCCCTTGACTGCCAAGACCAGCCCATTAGCCAGTCAGTCTTTGATGGCTTGACCGTTGAGTAGCAGGAGTAAATATCAGTTGGAGGGAAGAACTAAAGAAAGAAGGATGGAAGGAAATGAGGGTGTTGTCTTTGGTAGGCAGAATTTAAAGTCATGTTGATTTTCTGTTTTTCTTAAAATCTTTCCTAAAATTCGAACAATGAGAATGGCATAACCACATAAAAACAAGTTAAATCATAACTGCTTGCAAAACTAGAATTGATTTTCACATTTTTCTGGGCAATGCAAAGATCTGGAGCTTTGTAACCAAGAGACACTGGGTTTGAATCTTGGTTCAGCAAATTGCTAATATAGTAGTGTACTCACTAGTAAAATAGGCATTTGGATCACCTAGCCTGTGAGGCCCTTTGTGAATTAGAAAAAATTGATGGGAACGCGTGGTCTGTGTAAGCGGTTCAGTAAGTGACGGTCCTGTCCTTGTTACCCTCAGTGGTGCTGTTGTGGTTTCTGTTGTTTGTCTTAAGAGCAGAATGCCTTCTATCTCTACACTTTTCATTTTTTAAGGAATACAGGGTCCCAGCAAATTTGTAGCTTAATCCATCTCTCTAGTCAACAACATTTATTAAACAGGTGCTGTATCCTGCTCTGAACAGAGATTGGTACCACTCTCTGTGCTGGCATGGAGGAGGTCATGATCCTCAATTAGGGAACAAGAACTCATACCGAGTGTGTTGGCCAAAGAACCCAGCCGAACTCATCAGACTGTGTCTTTGTTCAAAGAAACAGTAAGGAACATGCCTGAAGGGCATTCGCTTGTCCAGCCTGGCTACTCTAGTAGTTAATCTGCTGCTATAAAAAATGAACACAGACTTGCTGGTTTAAAACTATGCACATGCATTATTTTATAGTTCTAGAGGCTGGAAGTCTGGTAGGGGTCTTATTGCACTAAAATCAAGGTGGCAGCTGGGGTGCACTCTTTCTAGAGGCTCTAGGGGAGATTCTGTTTCCTTGTCTTTTCTAGTTCTTAGAAGCCACCTGCATTCCTTGGCTCTGGCCTCGTGCTCCAACTCAAAAGCCAGGAGTACGTTATCTTCAAATCTGACTATCTGACTCTGAACCTGTCTCCCCTCCTCATTGATGGGGACCCATGTGTTGATATTAGGTCATCTCAGACCATCCAGGATAATCTTCCTATCTCAAGGTTCTTAACCCAATCACGTTCACAGGATCCTTTCTGCCATGTCAGGTAACATAGTCCCCATTCCAGGAATTGATATGCAGCCATCTTTGGGGGCCATTTTTTCTGTCTGCCACACATTCCATGGAAAAGACAAGATCTCCCCCAAGGGACCTTGAGTGGAGATTTACAGAAATGCAGAGTGATCTACCAAAGGCTTTGGCAAAGGGGGCTTTCTGGGCATATTTACAAGGAAACATGGAGAAACCATTTTCTGCTTGGGTTTATTATCACACTTTTCACAAAAGGACATTTCCATTTTAGGTAGAAGGTGGTAAGCATGATGCTAATTGCCCTTGCGGAATGTCCTCAAGGAGTCACTCATTTTGCAACGTGCCTGACCACAGAAACTTATTTAGTCTTTATAATAACCCAGCAAAGGATCATCTCCATTCTGTTCAAGGCCCTGTAACTATTAAGCTGTGCAGCTGAGATTTGAATCCATGTCAGTCTGACCTTAAAGACCCACTTTTCCCCATAAGACCTACTAGTTCCTGGAAAAGAATTCCTTACTTTTTCCATGGACTGAGCTACTGGTCAGCAGTCTCTGTTTCCCAGCCAGATGTGGACAGAAGCAAAACGAGGGGGCAGTGATACCTTCTTTGTTGGAACAGCAGCTCCACTGGGGAGGTCTGGGCTGGCAAGAGCTCAGAGTCATCTGCTCTCTTCTCACTGCCCTTCGAGAAGCAAGGCAATCAAGAGAAAAGGATTTCCTGCCCAGCCTGACATCAAAAAGTTCCAGTCAGGGGCTCCCTGGGCCAGGATGCTGTTAGCCTGGGATATTAACCAAACACACTTCACCCCCGTGTTTGTCAGGGGTGTTTGTGTCTTTGACGCAGCCTCATTCCTTGGACTTAATTAAAACCCAGCTCCCTCTTTTATTCAATTTATGAGGCCTAGCCGGCAGGATTAAGCGATTACAGACAAAAAGCCCCATTTGTGAAACACTCCTAAACTCAAGCTGTTACGCTGCTTACTTGTACTCCATTAAATTAATAAGGAATGAATCGGCTGATCCATTATGAATAAAGCAGTGGGGAGTCTCTGCCCTGCTTCATACTTCCTGCTCCCTCCTCAGAGAACATTTGTGTAAAATGATTATGTTCATATTCATTCAATTGGAATTCTCTAAAAGTGGAATCCATAAATTACTCTAAAGACACAGAGTTTATCTTAAACATTAACTACGAAGGGTGAATTAATAAGACCATTATAAAACCATTAGCATGCAGTGTATTTACCTACAACTGCAGTATACCTAAAGCATATTCAACCCACAATTGCCATTTGTGTTGGGTGATCAAGCTAGTTTATTTTAGCTCACAGTTCATTTAAACTCATAACACACCCTTGAATATCCAATTTTTCTGTTAGCTTCTTTTTTTTTTAGGGGTTCTCTCAGTTGGAAATCGACTTTTGTTGTTTCCTGATTCAACCACAAACCTTTCTCCAGCAATTATTATATCCAAGTGTTTCCAAATATTGGTTACTTAACTCTACAAAATAGGAACCAAGAGGCTAACCTTAATCAGATGAAATATAATTCACATATTGAGGTCCAGAGAAGTTCGTTTTCTAAGAGGTGTGGAGAACACAGTTAGAGTGAGAGGCCATTCAAGGATTTTTAGTGGACCACAAGCCCAGGCTATTTTGAGAGGGTAAGACGGTTCTGTAGAAGTCAAATCTTACTTTATCTTCAGGGTTCCCAGCCTGAAAACGCTTGACATTTGGGGCTGGATCTTCTTTATTGTGAGGCTGTCTTCTGTGTTGTAGGGTGTTTAGCAGCATCCTGGGTCCTATTCACCAGATTCCAGCAGCAGTATTTTCTCCCTCCCTAACAGTTGTGACAACCAAAATGTTTCCAAATATTGCCAAGTTTTTTCTGGGGATCAGATTAGCCCCAAATAGCCCCTAGTTGAAAGCAACTACTTTAATCGATATAACTTTCCAAATACTGGTTTATAAAACTGCTTAACGACAGTCACTTCTCTGTCTTTCACTGGGTAGGAACACAATAGCTAGGAAAGAAGAACAACTCTGTGCTCTAAAACCACTCTCCTCCCTTCTCCCCCATTCTGTCTCTGATCACAATTTAATTTCTCATTCCAGCCTTGAGTGATAAAACACAAGCCAGCGGGAGTTTCCACAGGCTTTACATCTACTTTCCCACCTGTGGTTGCCTCCATGCACCCTGCCTTCCTCCTAGTAGTGTAACTCAGAACCGAGTCTGAATGTTTTGTTGTCTGACACTATCTTTTAAATTATTGTCACCCAAATGGACTTATGTGGGAGATGATTTCAAACAAGAGTCTGAGGTGTCGCCTCTTCCCTGCTTAGGATTCCAATACACACACACACACACACACACACGCAAACACACACACACACACGTGTGTGCAAACACACACACACACACACCCCTCCTCTCAGAGGTGCCAGCTCTGGGGCTCCCGCCTGGCAGCAGGGAACTCAGATGCCCTGAAAACCAGGCTGTCTCAGCTTCAGAATGGCAAGTCCTCTCCCTATTGCCACGGCAAAATCCATACCACAACACAGTCATCTCTTCCAGTTTCCACTCCCATACCTGGGGTGGGGGGGTGTCTTTGGAATCAGATGTGTTCAGAGCCAGGCCAACAGGATGGAGTGGAGTGCGTGGCCGCTGACACAGATGTCGGGGTTGACTTCCAACATGTGGAAATTCTCTTTTGCTGGCTTCTGTTTTCCTGCTGGAGGCTGGACCGGGAAATTAGTCTGATCCTAGGCAGTGCTCTCCTTGTCATGGGCACAGAACCCGAGACCGAGAGAGAGACACACACACACATTAACTTCCTCAGTGACACTCTTCTAGTGAGACATGAGAAGAGGTATAAATGCTGATTGCAACCCAGTCTCTTGACCTCTGACTTCAGCATTCTGCTTTTTTTTTTTTTTTTTAAGCATTCCTCTTTCTTACTACCTTCAAATTACCATGGTCATTACAACCTATCAAAAACCAACTCTTCTTTGCCAGGACTGAGCACTGAATAATTAAATAGATTAAAGTCTTCTTTATACCCAGGGTTTTGAGCTCTTATGCTGCCATTTTCTTCTTTACTTTTAAATATTACAGTAAGCACTTTTACCACTGGCTAGTGTCCTCTCAAATCTCTAATTTGTTCCCCTTTCCTTTCTGCGACAACTCTTATCACACCCTCCATATCATCGAGTTTTAAGAAGAAGGAGAAAGGAAGCCAGGGAGATGGATAACCAAGGACATGGATTGTCCTCCACCAGCTCATTGGCTAAAGGCAGTATCGGGCATCCCTCGGGGTAGAGTGAGCTGTCCGTGTGGGTTGTGTGTCCATGCAGCAGGGCTTCTGCCATCATTGGACAGGGTCCCACTCCAGCTGACATTTTATTAGCTGTATTCACTAGGGCAAGTTACTTAAAATGAGTCTCAGTTTTCTCATCTGTCTAAAAAATTCATCATCTGTGCCTCTCGGTGCTGCCATGGGTAAAGTGTGCGCACTTATTAAAGTGCCCTGATAAGTGGTCCTGGCCCAGCCTTTACACGTATAACTGAGGTCGGGAGGCTCGCTTCTCCATGGGGCCCCTAAACTCCTCATCGCCGGCCCAGTGGGAAGAATTAATGCATTCTTTCTTGGAAGAACTTACATGTACATATGGAATTGGCGAAAGTCTGCCTCTTTGGCCTGATTCCAAGCAAAACTAATCATCAGAAACTTCATGCAGATTTACGATTACTCTTTCTATAACAGGGTTAGGCCCAAGCTGCTGAGACAGAATTAAAAAGGGGCTGCTATGAACGAGAAGTCTCAGGTCTTCACAAAGAAGGATTTTCACACACGGCACCTCGTGTGGATCTCTGACTCCAGGCTGGCTATAAATTAATATCAAACATTAAAACAGCCCAGCGCCCCTTTCTTAAGATTGTTGTGATGAGCCCTCACAACTGGGCTATGGGCTTTCATTTAAAGCTAATAAAGAGAGTCACATCAGACCTCAATACAGCATGCTTAATCCAAGACATAATTTACTTTTATGATGGCTGGTTTATCTCAATGAAGCCAGGTGTGTGCACAGAGGTCTTTCTCCTCATGAATGGAAGGGCAGTGGCATGGAGCTATAAGCCTAGGCCCCAGACCACACCGGGCCACATACTAACCATGAGATCTGTAATGAGTCTTCTTCTTTCTCTGCAGCCCCAATCCCCTCTTATAAAATAGAAGGTTAAGGTCAGTATGGAGGAGGTCAACTGCAGGCAGCCCGAAGAGATAGTTTTCTGCACCCTGGCTACCCACTTTTAGGAAACGTTAAATTTATTGCCAGTACTAAAAAATTGGCAGTGTTCACATACAAACGTGCACCTTTGCCTCTTCTAGAGAGGAGGGGGACTAGGCAACAAGCTTTGCATCCTAAACTGGCAGCAGGTGGGTAGGGCTGGTCAGTAGTTAGCATATTACCACATGTTGCTGGGTCATAGACTGGCCTTTCAGTTTGCCAGTCCCCACCACTCCCTATGAGTGCCATTGGCCCCTGTCACTCATTCATACATGTTCTGTTCTCCGTGTTATACTTTGAAATCCCTGTGTTGCAAACACTCTTCTACTTGAATGACAGGATTCTGAGGATTCATGTGATCTATGGAATTATCTGAGTAAAAGTGCGGTTGCTGAGGAAATATCTTAGTGAGAAAAATCTAGTATCCTTCCACTAACACACTAAAAATGTTTTGTCTCAACTTACTCAGTAACTTTATTTTGAAAGCCTACTATGTGAAAAGCATTTGCTGGCATTTACTGGAGATAAAAGTTGGGACATAAATTTGGTAACGAGAAGACAGAAAATAAATAAGCAAAGAACCAAGTTAATGTTAGTGAAATTAATCTGACAGAATTGTAATATCACAGAAAAACAGTTTTTTTTATGAAAAAGAACCATTGAGGAGGAAGCTACTTCAGGCTGAGGGGTTGCCATATAAGCTGAGAATCGGGGATCCAGAAGAAGGCAGAAACTGGTCAGTGTGGCAGGATGTCAGTGGGTGAGACAAAGAGGGCAGAGAGGGAGCTGGGTGGTAGGCAGTGGCTAGATCAGCAGGGCTTTGGAGGACCTGATTGAGAGTCCCACTTGATGGTTCAAAGCTTTGGAAGAAACGGCTGGGGCCATAAATAAATGCCCACTTTAGCATGGATCAGGAGTCTTTGCTCAGGGAATCCACAGAGGCTTTAAACAAACATGTCCTCCTCACCACCTTTATCCAACGTTCTGACTCTCCTTCTATGCCCTTTCCCCATATTATTGTCACCCCAGTGGGTCGATGTCATTAAAGACATCATTTACACTTGGAGGTTTCTTTTCCTGCACAGGTCATGACCAACTCATAGGAGGACAGAAAACTAGCACTTACTGAAAATGTTCTGCATGCCATGTGCTGTTCCATATAATTAAAAAAACAACTTTGTATCAGAGTATAGATTTGTATTGAAGTTCACAGATTGTTAAGTATACAGGTTGGTGGATTTTGTAAACTGAACTCCTTGTGAACAGCACCAGATCAGGAAAGATTGTGGCCAGTACTCAAGGGATAGCCTCGTAGCCCCTTCTGCTGTCCCCTACCCCTGCCAAGGGTAACTACCAGCTCAGATTCTAACCCCATTGGCCAGTGTTTGCCTGTGTTTGAACCTTTTGTAAACAGACCCATGTGGTATTGATGGGCTTCTTTGGCTCAGTAGTATCCTCTGGGAGACCCCGTTCCACCTATGCCCGAATCTGTACTTCCACGTGACCCTCGTGGTTCCGTATGTGAATAGGGAGCTGTCTGTCGGCCTTACTGCAGATGGAGGTTTGAGTGGTTTGGGGTTATTGTGAATAGTGCTGCGCTCGATGTCCCAGTAGCCGTGTCTTCACACGTCTGCACACACATTTCTGTCAGTTCCTACTGAACAGCTTTCTAGCCCTAACACCTTTTCTGTATGTTTATGCTTTGAGTTCTCATGTCAACCTTTCAATGTAGAGATTTCATCCCCTTTGGCAGATGAGGAAACAAGGACTCAGAAAGATGCTCTCTGTTCCTCAAGGTCACAGAGCCAGTGAGCAGCAGAACTTGGATTTGTGGGGCTCCGGGGTCCATGTGCTGGCCATCACGCCGTGAGCCCCCGATGATTCATGAGCAGTGTAGCTGCCCTCAGATGCCACCTCTGTACCAACCCTTTCCTGACCCAGCCTGGAGGGGTTATCCCTAGGGCCCCAGTCATGGGTAGTTTTGCAAGTAGTAAAGAGACCGGCTTTGTGGTCACACAGACCTGGTTTGGGTGTCAGCTCTGTCACTCAGGTCATGGATACTTGTGGCAAGTCGTGTTTATTCCTCAGTACGATGAGGGCAGTGACAGTGACAGTCCCAGTGACAGGTCCCAGACCTCACAGATGTGGTGTGAAGGTGGAGGACATATGCCAGCATTTAGACGGGACCTGCACACAGTATCGGCAGCAAACAAAAGAGACGATGGGCCCGTGGACGGACAGAGAGGTGCAGATGTTCCCACAGATGAGTGGTCACAGTCACAGCTCTGGGTATGCATGTATCGGTACTTCATATGTGTTCAGTTATATCTGCATTTACCCCCATTTCCCTTCCACTTGATCGGGTTGGAATAACTTTTCTCCTTTTAGGGTCTGGCTGTCCTCCTCTGTAACTGAAGATACGCCAGCAGATTCAGCTTAAACAAACATGTGTTAATCAACTACTCTCAGCCAGGAACCTTTAGAAACTTTGTACCCGTTGACTCCATTATTTTAAACCTGAGGGATTTCCTGCCCAGTTTACAGCTAGGGAAATTGAGATTTGGGGAGATAAAACAACTTACTTAAGATCAGCAGTTTAGGAGCAGCAGGGATAAGACTGTGTCACATCTCATTCCCAGAGAAGCCTGTTTCTCTCATTTCCTAGTGTTTCTCTCCAGATTCTTTTGTCCTTTGTGATTCTTCACGGGTTTTCTGTGTTCCTCACCAAGGAGAGTTTTACACAGACCTGGTCTACACTTGTGAAAAGTAAGGAAAGAAAGAAAGCTGAAGAGAACTCAGTGGGAAGCCAGGAAGCCAGAGGTGATGTGAGCAAATGAGCACCACACAGCCCCACATCTTCTGCGGGAGTGGCTTTGCGCTCAGAGAAGCTTGGTTCAGTTCCTGTCCCCACTGTCCCCGCTACTTACATTGCTGGGTTGAATGGTATTCTCAAAATGTTTATGTCCACACAAAAACTCGAAATGCGGTCTTTTTTGGAAAGAGAGTCCAGATGTAAATAGTTGAGGATCTTGAGATGATATCACCCTGGCTTTAGGGTGGGCTTTAAACCCAATGGCAGGTGTCTTTTTCAATAGAGGCAAGGGCACAAAACACCTGAAAGAAGAGGCCATGTGGAGGTGGAGGCAGAGATAGGAACAAATGTAGTAGCTCCAAGCTGTGGAACCAGTGGCCACCAGAAGCGAGGACGATGCCATGAGGCCATGTCTCCTTCAGAACCTCCAGAAGGGCCAGCTCTGCCTACACTTTGATCTGGGACTTCTGGCCACCCGAACTATGACTGAATATGTTTCTGTTGTTTTCAGCTACCAGTCCCTGGTGATCTGCTATGGGGCCCCGGGAAGTTCATTCACTTACAGACTGTGTCCTCCTGGGGAGCCAGTAACCTCTCAGAGCTTTGCTTACACACCTGGAAAGTGGGGCTAGTGGGGGAAAAACCACCTGGTAGAGTTCTGACACTGACAGAGCACATGTAGGACCTACACCTGTTGGCAGGCGGTTCTAACTTCCATGATGCCATGCCAGGGCAGCTGGCTGTGAAATTGCCAGGCCGGATTGTCCCTCCAGAGAGGAACCTCCTGGGTCTGGCCACTCTTGGGCCTGTGGACAATATCAGCCCTCTCAACCAAGCTCCCAGAGGCAATGCTTGTAAGCCCTTTTCTTAGGATTTTGCAGTGACTTCTGGAATCAGCATACCCTGTTGCTTTTAGTTGTAAGCATGTATCGCCAAAGACGCGTATCCCCCTTAGAACCATAAATGCTCTAATAGCAGTAATGGGGCAACCTCGATCATGACCAAACGTGATTACATTCCACATAAAAATATAAAAGCTCATTTGAGCTGGGCTCCCTCTGGGCCCATTGCCTGCACTTTTATTGAAAACCTTACATTCCTGACTTCGTGAGCACTGATGTAAGGGCTCAGTGAGGCTGGATCGCGAAAACCCTTGTAAAGCCCCAGGGTGGCCTGGTGGGCTGGACTCAGCTGGAAATCGGTGATGTCTCTGAGCATTCACAGGCCCAGAGCCTCACACTTCATTGTCTGGTGACTCTTATCTGCTCAGAGCTCTGTAGACCCTCTGTGCCTGCCCATGTTTCATACCTAGCTCCCTGCTAGAACATAAGACCGTGGAAGCAGGAAACTGGTCTGGTCTGTCCCCTGTTGGATCCTCAAGGCCCAACCTGGTTCAAGGTGTTCCAGGTGTGTGAGTGAATAAGCCTCAGAGGACACCCTTCCCTTCTCCAGGCCTGGCCCTCTGGAGTCCTCTGATCCGCCTCACCCCCTCTCCCACCTCACCCCTCAGCTACACCCTGCAACCAGAGAGTCAGCCAGTTAGCCTCTGCAGCTCTCCTAGGTGCCATGGTGTTCACCTCCTGGCTTTCATTCTGGTGTGGCACTCCCTCCTCTGTGCCTCCTGAATCACTCTTCTTCATCCTTCTCTCCCAGGCCCTGGTAGAGCATCTGGCTCATGGCTATACTTGATAAGTACCAGTCAAATCAGTAGAAACTTCACTGAGAGAACAACACATCTCCATAAAGTAGACATAAAAGGGGGAGTAGGAGGGAGAGGAATCAGAGCACTCAGTCACTGTGATGGCAAGTACCGTGAAAGGTACTTGTACAAACATTGTCTGTTTGATTACTACAACAACCATGTGAGGAAGCTCCTGTCCTCTTCCCTCTTCCGCACACGAAGAAAAAGTGGTCAGAGATGCTCACTTGGCTGGCGTCACATCCATAGGAAGTGGACAGAGCCAGGATTTTAATCCATATTTTTTGGACTCCAGATCCAAATTCACAGCAAGGTGAGGATATAAGAAACGATAGGAAAAAAATCTTAATAAATGTTTCTAGAAAGTGTGATTGTTAAAAAGCATTAAACTAGGTGTCAAGGCACTGGCAGGTTTGGGACAAATTGATTCCCTGCTATGGACCTCAGTTTCCTCATCTTCAGTGAAGGGCCAGAGATATTTGCAAAATGGATTCAGTGATTTCAGTACCCTCTAGCTCCAAAAATATTCTGGACTTATGTACAATTTGTGGAAAAACATATATTTTAAATTCAGTGACTGAGGCCACAACTAGCAGTATGAGATTTTTGTTCTATGCCTTAAAAATAGATTATACAGGTGTGTGTGTGTGTGTGTGTGTGTGTGTTCAGTGTATGCAAGCCCATGAGTTGACCAATGGCAGCTGTGGCTCATGGCTGCCTTTTAGAGTGTTGTCCCCACTCAACTCTACAGGGAAAAAGTAAGCAGCTTGCTGACAGTGCTGCTCTGGAATCAGACCAAATACTGTAGGTTCTGTCAACATGTTTGTCTTGATTTACCTGGATTTCTGTTCAATTGACATCTCTTCTCTAATTCAAGGAGACAATCAGGTCAACATGAAAAGCTATCGGCCATAGGGGGCAGGAGGTGATGCCTAACAAGCCTGGTAGAGTGGGAGAAGATAGGCCACAGTCAAGACAGACATACTGACAATACCTAATGAAGCAGAAAGGCTAGATGGTATCAGCAGTTCCATCCCTGCTTCTACCTGGTGTGACATGAGTGACAACTGTGGTTTCCAAAAATATACAGCCTAAACAAATGCTTAAAAAGTGTCTCATAGATTTTTCTACAAGATAACTTTTTCTGATAGAGGAATTACATTATTTGCTCATTCAACACACACACACACACACACACACACACACACACACACTCCACCAATATGCCAGATACTGTTCTTGACAATGATGAACAGTCCTTGCTATCACAGAGCTTACAATCTAGTTGGGGAGGGTGGTGGACATAAAAGTGCCCACTCCCAAAGATGTCCATGTCCTATTCCTGGAACCTATGAATACCTCACATGGCAGAAGGGACTTAGTAGATGTGAAGGATCTTGAGATGGGATTAGCCTGGATTATCCAGGTGGGCCCAGTGTAATCATAAAGGTCCTTCATATGGAGGAGGGAGGCAGAAGAATCAGAAGGCTTTGAAGGTGGAAAAAGGGGCCATGAGGCAAGGGATGTAGGTGGCCTCTAGAAGTTAGAAAAGGTGAGGAAACAGACTCTTTCCTGGAACTTCCAGAAAGGAATGTGGTCCTGCTGACACCTTGACTTTAGGCAGCTCTACAGAGCTCTACAGCTCTAGGCCTGCTATACAGAGCATGAGTTGGAAATGATGCAAACTCAGGGTGGAAACCTCCTATAGGAGCTGACTTGTGTGAGTCTTTGTAAACTGAGTCAGGGTTTTGGATTCTTAAGCTAAGAGAAATGGGAATGTTTTAAATGGTGTTAAGTTGCAGGGAGATTTGGTCAGATTTATATTTTAGATCTCTCCTGTCTAGTTCAGTAGCCACTACCTATGTGTGGGTATGTGAATTTAAATAAATAAAACATAATTTTTGAATTTCAGCTTCTGTGTCACACTGGAACATTGTAAGTACTCAGTAGCCACATGTGGCTGGTAGCTACCACATCAGACAGAATAGATCTAGAACACTTCCAGCATTGCAAAAAGTTCTGTTGGGCAGTGCTGCTTAGAAGAAACACCACAACTGCAGAGGGGAGCATGAAGTAAGGAGGGAGGCAAGAGTGTAGGTGAGAGAGCAGTTAGGAAGAAACTTTCCAGTTTTCTGGGTGGGATTTGATGGTAGATCATCTTAAGATGGTGGCAGTGGACATGGGCATGGATGGACAGATTGAACATCTATGTAGGACATAACCATGGATTTTAGAATTCAGATATTGGGAAGTTTCTACCTCATTTTGACCCTTCATTAGAAGCATAACCTAAAATAAGTTGCCTAAATTCATGGAGCTTCACTTTCCTCACTTTTGTGAGTAGGAGTCATACCTACTACAAAAGGGATATTGTAACATAACATCTCTGGCATAGTGAGTGTTCAATAAAGGGTACGTGTCATACCCTTTATAAATCTCTGAATTAAAATGGTTTTTGGATGTTGTTAAGATACAGGTAGAGTCACTTTGGAACTATATATACCTGCTGGCCAGGTGAGCTATCTCTCTCTTGAGTGGAGCCTGATCAGAGTATCTTCCACTCAGATGGACAAGTTCTTCCTCTAGAGCTGTCCTTGGGTGTGAAGGTCAAGGGGAAAGGTATGGAAAGGAAAGAGCCATATGCAGAAAATGAGCAATTCTGTTCCCACCATGACGGCAGGGCGCCCAAATGGAGCTATTTTGTAGTCAGAATACCACGTAGGACCACACTAGGAGAGCGAGCTTGGGGGAAGCAAGGAGAAGAGCGTGCCATCCATGTAGAGAAGATAATTGAATCCATGGGAGGTCGACTGGGGCTCATTTCACACAGAACCGCACAACAGCACATGGCTCGCTCAAAGACAATACAGGCCTTCAAAGAGAACCGCTAAGGGGAGTGCATTTCTATATTAAGGGCACAACATCCTCTAAGTGAGACACATTGTTATGCCTCTTCTTCCCAGCCACAGCCTGGAAATAGCCATAAAAGAAATGAAGTACATTTGCCTTGTTAACACAGTTTGTATTACATATTCATAAACCATTTCGTGAAACTGCAAGGGAAAGATTCAATTGTCTTGGAAGCTGATAATGGCCAAACAGCCATACAGAGAGCAGGCAGCATGTTATGGAATTAGCTGCACAATGAATGAAATGCAACGCCTATAATAAACCCATTCAGATATAAATTATGGCCGAGTAGATGCAATGTTTGTTAAGCAATAAAGCTTGCCACCCTACATGGGAAATTGAACGAGATTTATCATAAAATATGGCGGAGAATGTGCTAAGAATCTGGTTCCCCAAACTGGGCTTAATCAAAACAGTCTAGGGAGCAGGATTCCAGGAACAGGAAACCAAAAGAAAACGATAACAGTGGGTCCAAGGGGGCATTCTGACATTGTGACCCAAAATACAGTTGGTCTCAGAAATTCCACCAAGGATATTTGTATTTTGAGAAAAAAAATCTGATTTTTCCTTTGAGAATTATCAAAATGCCTTGAGCTCTGGGAATACAAAATGTGACGAATAATTGGCTTTCTGGTTGGCCAGGGCAGTAATTGAATTCAGGGACAGGGAACTTGTCCAAGTGACACTGGGCTCTTGGTTTCCCTTGGAAATGGTTGAGGCTAATGATCCCCAGGGAGGCAGCTGGCTCGTAGACTGCCCTGTTGGATGTTTTACTGGGTCCTTGAAGGGCGTGTGGCTCGATTTCTCAGAAGACCTCCCTTGAATCTTCCACATACAGTGCTAAATGAATATGAGGGCATGTTGTATATCATCTCCTAGAGCTGAAGCTTGGGTTTATCTCCACTTTCTCGGAAAAATAAAATGAAACCAAATAAAATAAAACAAGAATTAACCCAGCATGATGCAGGCTTTCTGGTATTGTTACTTGAAAATAACTGCAAATATTTTATGGCTTTATAAGCTGAAGTCAATGTTTTCAGTGTATTGAGAACAATGAAAAATACCTTAGGAATGTATTACAGTCCCAGAGTTGGATTAAGACTGTTCAGAAGCGGAAAGGAATTTTCTGCCTGCTAATAACATTACCCTGAAATCTAATGAAATAATCTCCCTAAAGCCAAGTTTATGGCATAAGCTGATTTCCCATTTGCTGTTAAAAATAAAACAAACAAATGTCTTCTTTGGTCAGCTCATCACTCAGTCCACGTACTGTCAAACTGTGCTTCAGATAGCCAAGTTGTAGGACTTAAGTTACTTATAATGTTTTGGAAATAAAGATTATTACTGACATTCAATGAAGTGACCTTAGAATGTGAATTTGACAACAGGCTTCAACACATTCCCAAAGAAGCTGAAAGAGCACACATTTTAGAATTGTTGTTGGTGACTCGAGCTACATAATACATGCTGTTTCCTCACAGTGTGTGTGTGTGTAAATATAAATATATACACATATATGCCTATATGTGCAAATATACATATGTGTGTACACGCACACTTATCAACAATAAAAGCTAGGTATTAATAAAAAGACTGGAAAAATCAGAAGTCACATTAGATTTAAAAAAATTGATAACAGATCTTTTCTTCCCTTTCTTTATCAAAACGTGCTTTCTACAGTCCTCCTCTGAACTAAGTTGAAATAAGTGCCAAATATTTGGGAAGGTAGTCAGAATAACAAGGGGCTGAAACAAAACATAAAAATGAGAGCAGTCCTTAATATTGTATCTAGGAGCATAATGCCAACAGCCTGCATTTCTTTTAGCTATTTATTTTTTCCTTGCTATCATCACATTCAGGCCTCACAAAAATCTCTGTGGAGCAGGACCCTCCATTACCATTTTGCAAGTTAGGAAATCAAGGAAGCGTGTGTATCATTAGAAAACATTCTTTCTGGACTTGAAATGATGACAAGTTTATCTGTCCAACATAACAGAAGTCTAGTGGTAAGCCTTTCAGGGTATAATGTGCCAAGAACTACTTAGCACCCTTTCTCTCTCTCCTCACTATGATCCTGTAAACTTTCCAGAATGAAAAAAAAAAAAAAAAAGTGAAGGGCAAAGCAGTGAGAGTCACATTCCCAGAGTGTGTCCTTGGTATCGCCAAAATCACAGCTCCCCTGAAGTCCCATCCTGCAGACTTTTCCACTTTTGTTTCATTGATCAGAAGCATCACTTAGCCACCTGAGCTGGGAAGTAGCCAGGGAGGGGGGGGGCTATGGATGTAGGACCATGTATGAATTAAATGTAAATCTGAGTTTACCCAATTGGTATTTCCGTATAATGGGGATTGGACTGAACTTGATATGAATTTGCCAGATCCACATGCTGAAGATTTCCAAGTTCTGGTTTATAATTCTGAATCAGTTTAACCAATAAGGATAATTTAGCATAATTTTTGAACCATTTGGTTTTTACGGGAAGATTAAGTGAGGCAGCTATTAGGGCTGATATTTAAATCTTGTAAGTACTAGGAGCTCTACTTCTGGTTGAGAAGTCTAATGTACATTCTATTCCTCCCTGAAATAAACATTAATATAGTCCTCACAGTAATGTGCATTATATATTGGTTATCATATAGTATAGTACAGTGATTGTATAACTAGGGTATCAGCCATTTTTCCTTACCTGGAGAATGATCAGAAATTGATCTGAGAGTTACATAATCTAAGAGAAAGAAAGAATATGTCTTCCTTTTAAAACCCTCTTAATCATCTTGGTTGGTCCAACCAACCATCATCAGTTCTATGGGTACAACCAGTTCTGTATGAACATCATTCAGTTTCCTAGACCAGCATGGCTATATTCCTTAGCACAAACCCTTCCAAGCAACATGCATGTGGGAGGAAGGAGAGGAGCTTAAAAAAGAAAAAAAAAAAAAAAAAGAACCACACTATAGACTACACTCACCTCTAAGACAACACTTGCCTCCAAGACAATCTCCAGTGAAATGTAGGTACCAAATGTTACATTCCATATTTGCATTACCAACCCTTATTCCAAAGCACAAGGTCTCTGTTTTCTTCTTTTTAAGATTTTGTTTGTTTATTTGAGAGAGAGAGAGCACAAGTGAGGTAGGGGGAGTGCCTGACACTAGGCTGATCCCAGGAACCTGAGATCATGACCTGAGCCAAAGACAGATGCAAAATGGACTGAGCCACCCTGGCGCCCCTCTAAGGTCTCAGTTTTACCAGAGTTTGGGTGAGTCAGAAACTTTCTCAAAGTTTCAGTTACCTGTTGCCGTACAATAAACCATCCTAAAATACTGTGACTTGATACAAACACATGCCTTGGCTCATACTTGTGTAGTTTCAGCAAGGTTGGGTTGGGTGGCTGATCTGTGTTCCCGGTGATGTTGTTGTCATGTGACTTACTCATCTGGGAGTTATCTGGGAGTCTAAGTATGAGCTTTTTTATGTGGCAGCTGGATCCTAAGAAAAGGAACATGGAAACTCCCAGGCCTCTTGAGGACTAGATTCCAAAATTCACACATCATTCTATCACACTGCATTGATCACAGCAAGATGCTGGCCAGCCCAGATTCTAGGGAAGGGGAGACACATCCACCTCTTGATGTAAACAGTGGGTGTGTTCACAGTGATAACAGCTGTAGCTTGCGGAAACTTTCAGAAAAGTTGAAGGATGTGAAAAAGTCCATCATTTGTGTGGATGGAAGAGAGAGGAACAAAAACAAGATCTGTGATTGGAATGAGAGTGGGGTTTGAACAACATGAGGAAGCCCCATGTACCCCATATCCTGATGAGTCAAGGGGAGAAAGGCAGGCAGGAGCTAAATGGTGGGGCACTTTTGGTTCAAATTTTACTCTGTGTGCAGTGGAATACCACTGAAGGGTTTGAAACATGAAAGATGGAAATAGCTTCCCTTCCTTGTATTTCATTCTTGGGTTATTTTTTTGCTGACAGTCACTCAATACAACCATCGTCCCACCCAAAACAACCATGATCCCACATACACAGAAGCTGGGAAATCCTGTTCTTTTGAGTTCTGTGTGAAACTATGTGGTGGTGGTGGTGGTGGTCTAGAGTTGGTAGAAGGTCCTCTCCCAGCAACACTGAGAAAATATTGATTGCAGCAGTGTTCTGAGAAAAAATCCAGATGGTCCAGATTCTTTTTGTATCAACAATAAAGTGGTCCTGATACCCGACAATGGCGGCTGCTTATCTCACTTTTACTATCCATCAGCCCTGTTAAGTGCTTTATAAATATCATCATATTTGATTCTCACAGAAACTCAGCAGATCATTGGCCTGTGGATTTTACAGATGAACACCCTCAGATCTGTGAGGTGAAGTGCTCACCCACCATTAACCCACTGGAGATTTGAGTCTGAATCTCTGGACCTTTGCTTCTCAGCACATTTCAAAGTTCTGCTCATCTGCACCTCCTCCCAAGAAGCCTCCCAGACGGTGCAGATAGACGGCAAATGAAACTCAATGATCGGTTACAAGATGTTCTCTAGAACTTGCGGAAATCATAGGGTGGGAGAGCTGCGCTGGTTTTGCAACAATGCTCCTAATGAGCAATTTAGCAATGAGTGGTGCACATGTGTGGGGGAGTCTGAAGCACAGCCTGCCTTTGGCACACATTTGTGTCATTGTTTGATGTCTGCATACGACTCGAGATTTCCAAAATGTCACCCAAAGAAATGGATGAATGGCACTTCTCCGACTCTATAGATTCCAGGCTGAGACGAGCTAAATGTTGGCCTCAAGTCACACAGCAAGATGATGGACGCTTCAGAGGCCTGAATGGAGAAGCCATATACCATGTCCTTCTGTCCAAATGATAAATGCTTTGACCTGCAGCTGGGTCAGTATTTCCAGAAAAGGTTCACTGGCTCATACTTCACTAACTTCTTCTTTAGTTTATTCAGCCAACATTAAATAAGTCTCAGATGCTCTGTTAAGCATGAGGAAGGAAGGCTGGAATGTAGAAGAAGTGGTTCCTGCTCCTGAAAGGTGCCAATCCTTTCCACTTGAACTCTGCCCTCCTCAGCGTATCCCAGCCCAATCCCGAAGGATGTGGATTGTGATATCTGACTGCCTGGGTTCGAGTCCTGGCTCTGTAGGACCTTGGGCTAGTGCCTTAACTTTTCTGCCCCGACTTTCCTCACCTGTAAAGCAGTGAGAGTATTAGTACATAGTAGTCCATAAATAAAACACTGCTGTAGAAATAAGGCGACACAGCCCAGCTTTTTTTTTTCCTCCAAGCTTCTTAATAAGGTTTACCTGGGATGCTTACTAAAAATGCAGCTTTCCATGCCTCTCCTTGGGAAATTCTGATGCAGTGTCTTTGGAGCCCAAGACCTTAATTTATGTTGTCAATGTCTTTGCTGGTGATGTTTGTCAACAGAATAATCAGGGAAACGTTGATCTGATGCATAAGAAGCAGTTGTTCCCACCTTGGTTGCACATTGTCGTTAGTTGAGGAGCCTTAAAAATACAGATGCCTGGGCTCTGCTCAAGAGATTCTGCTTTAGTAGGTTGGGGTGAGGACTGGGATGTTTAAAGGCTCCCGCATGTGTTTCTAATATGCACTAAGGTGGAGAATACCTGCTTTAAAGTACAAAGAGCCACTAAATGTACTATCATCAGGATCATTCCCCCCCCATCTTCTTCAAAGGAAATAAGAAACACATGATTAACAAGAAATTTAGCAATGTCAGCTAGTTCATAAGAAGCATGAGAAGAGCCATCCTGTGCTCCTACAGCACTCAGTATGTCATTATGGCACTTCAGCTCTTTCATGGTCTCTAAGCCTTAAAACAGTTCTGTGTCTTTTTCCCCTGGACTATAAGATGTGTTAGGAGCAAGGAAACTTTCTGTGTTCATTTTTTAATATTTCTCCAAAAGTTTACCCAAAGTCTTATGTATGTAGTAGGTACTAACCAACTACTTATCTGATAAATAAGATAAATACTACAGGAAAAATGAGGAAGGAAGAATTTCAGACTGGGAGATCATTTCAGGCCGAAGAATGTGTGGAATTGTCTAGAGTAGAGTGGAAGAGGAGTTTCTGGTGGGAGAAATGGCTCAAACAAAGTTGGGAAGGAGAAGCAGGAAGATAGGAGTAGCTGGGCTGTGGTGAAGAGCTGTCACAGGGAGACCTGAGCTAGAAGGGCACATGGAGGAAGAAGTGAGAAGCTTGTTGGTACTGGCTCCTACTCACTTAAAGACAAGGAAGGGACACAGGGAGGTTGAGTCCCTTCTCTGAGGCCTACAGCAGTGCTCTGGAACTCGAAGCTTGGCTGAGGCAGCTTCCACACTCAAAGCTGCTACACCCTACGGTCTCCCAGTGTCTTGAATGGCAGGGAGATAATGAAAACTTTCCAAGCAGAAGCATGACAGCCTCAGACAGATTTTGTAGCATAGCCATCTCGGCAGCTTTGAGGAGCAATGATCGCAGAGCAGTGAAACCAGAGGTCAGGACATTAGTTCTTTCCAAAGTCTTTCCTCTCAAATAGGATGAGTGACATGTATGCTTATGGCAAACACACACACACACACACACACACACACACACACACACATGCCCGGCATTGAGGTTGGCACACAAAGTCTATAAGTACCTGTCATGCGTCCTCATCTCCTGGATAGAGGTGGGCCACAAATTTGTATCTGAGTGTTCTGAGAGCCAACACAACAGGGCACTTGATTTATGGAGGCTATAAAATGAAAGTAAGTGGCCAGTCAGTTGTCCAGCCCTGGCTGTTTTTGAAAGCAGAGAGCAAATCCCTCCTTTGACTCTCAAAGTGAGGACCCCTTACAAAATGCTGGAAGTTTACCTCAACAGGAGACACAGTAGTGTCCATAGCATTGCTTCCTGAATGGTCTTGAACCAAGGAGGCCTTGCCAGTAGTTAGCACTCCCTCTCAACCCTGCAGCATCTATTTTCAGGACTTGGACATTTTCATTTGTTACTGTGCGCCACTCCCTGTGCCCCCCACCCCAAAAGCAATGGTTGCCTTTTCTAAGTCAACTAAATGATTGATCTGTTCCTACTATATTCCACTTTATTTCCAGTGCTGAAAGTATAAGACTGGGCTTTTAAATATGTATATTGTAATGTCTTGCTGTCATATCTTCAGCATTTATAATAAAATGTCGATAGCTATGGTTGTATATTAATAGGAATCTTCCTAATGATATATTAACAGAACACAAGCATCCTGCCATTCTCCCTTGATACTTTTATGCTGATTTTAAAACTCTTTGTACCCTGTTCTCAGGTTCTCATGTTCAAAGTCGCCTAAATCTTAAGCAGTCACTAACCTTTCTTCTCCTCTCCCTACCACTGCCCAGTCACAGGGTATGCAAATTTTGTTTGAACATGGCTTCTCACACTCCAAATACCACTTCCATCATTGCTCCAGGAGAGCAGAATCAGGGAGGCAGACAGGGTAAGGGAAGTAATATATGGATAGTAATTAAGCACCTGCTCTGTGTCAGGCACTTTGCACATTCCCTGAGTGAGACAACACCCTTAGTGACATGCATTCATCTCCTTGCTTAACAAGGAGGGGACTTGAGGCTTATGGAACCCAAATGACAGGTCTAAGTTTACACATTTAGTAGTAAGCATCAGAGAAAAATTCCAACCCAAATCAGACTTCAGTACCCAAGTTCTGTCCATGACAATATCCCTCTCCAAGACTAAACCTGAAAGCACAGGTGCAGTAGGTTTCAATTTCAGGTAAAATGATATATACATACTCCATCCTGTCTCTTCCACTGAATGAAGCTATTAAAGCTTAGTAGAATTGCATGGAGAAGCTATTTGAAGACTCTCAAAGTAACAGTAGCTGGCAGACATGGGACAAAAATCAGAATTCAAAGTGTCACTGAACCTGTGGTGAGTTTATTACTATTTTTTCTTCCTCTACTCCACGGCCTGAACTCAAGTCAGCTCAGAACAGACAAGTGGGCATCAGTACATGCAAAGAGCGCTCCAATAGAAGCCATCTATCTCTGGCTTGAGGAGCAGGGAAGCAGACTCCCAAAGCTCATAGGGAGTGGGGAGAGTCTCTGTTTTGAAAAATAGCTCAACTGTCCCGAGCCCCAATACCCAGGTAATCATTGCATATTGGTGACAGTGTAGTGTTAATGATGAAAATGGACCAGGGGCACTAACTCTTTGAGGAAGGTGAACCCTCCTCTTTAATTGATCCCATGAGGGTGTGGTATATCCCTACCACTATTCTCTGCTCCTGTCTTCCCATCACTTGGCTCCAAATGAACGTGCAGGTGTGGGAAAGCTGCAGCTGAGCAGAGTAACAAAGAACCTAGCTTTCTGGTGGCGGAGGGCGGGGTGCAGAAAAGGAAACCTCAGGAAAGTGGAAAATATCAGGGAGATTATGGAGAGAGAGGAGGTTGGCCCTCTAAAGTAAACCCACTAAGCTGTGTATGAACTGAGCTCCTTCCACACTGAGCATGTGTGTTTCTGTTCCCAAAGAGCATACCAGATAAGAACTGAGCTAACAGACCACCACCTGGGTTCCAGACAGCCTACAGGGTGGGACCCATGTAGGAGAAATCCACAGAGACCTGCAGGGCTTCGAAAATGGGACTGAAATTAAAACCACAGCCCACAAAAGGCTGGGGAGAATTTGCACCCTGACCCAACAGGGTTGATTGGCTTTTAAAACAAAAATGTGAATATTCCCCATAACATTTAAATAAGATCCAGTGTCTCCTAACCTAAGACTCAAAATATTCAGGACACAATCCAACATTACCTGGCATACAAAGAACCAGGAAAATATCAACTTATGAGGGAAAAAAAGGATCAGTAAAATATCAATGCCAAAATGACACAGATATTGGACTCATCTGATGAAGTCTTTAAAACAGCTGTTACTAACATGATCCAAGAAGCAAAAATTTACACTTTTGAAAAGAATAATAGGACATTGCACCAAGTATAGAGAGGAGATATAAAAAGTGGAAATTTTGGAAACATAAATGAGTAGCAAAACAAACCAAACAACTCCTCACTGAATGTCCTCCATAACAGATTGGAGATTAAAAAGAGGAAAGATTCACTCGATGAACCTGAAGATGGATCAATAGAAATTATTCAACCAGAACAATGGATAGAGAAAGAAGGAAAGAAATTGGTAAAAGCCTGAGGGACCTATAAGGACAATACCAAAAGGTTTAATATTTGTGTTAGAGAGTCCCAGAGGAGAGGAGATATGGTGTGCTGCAGGGGAAAAAAAATAATAAAATAAATATATATATAATATAAAATTATAAAATATTTATATGTTTTTATATATTATATACTATATAATATGTAGTATATAATATATAATAAAATATAAAATATAAATATATATATAATAAATATATACATTTTATATTATATATATATATTTAAAGCAATAACAGCTGAAAACTTCCCAAACTTGGGAGAAGACATCACTCTGTAATTCACGAATCTCAGTGAATTTCAAACAGAATAAACCAAGTGAAAGACTCTCAGATGCATTATGATCTAACTATTTAAATCTAAAGACAAAGAACAAAATCTTGAAAACAGCACATTACTTACAGGCAAATAGCAATTTAAATGATGTGGTTTTCTGTCTAGAAATCAGAGAGGCCAGAAGAAATGGTACAGTGCTTTTCAAGCATTGGAAGAAATGAAGTATCACCCCTGCATTCTATAGCCAGTGAAGAGGTCCTCTAGGATTAAAGGTAAAATTTAGATACCTCAGTGGGGGGGGGGGGAAATCCTGGTTCCTCTAGGACTGAGGAGCTTCTCAGTATGTAGGACTTCTAGTACTAAAACCAGGCAAACAAGGACAGTTGGCCACCAGAACATTTCAAGATTAAAGGAAACCAGAATTTATTGCCATTACACCTGCTCTCAAAGAGTAGCTTAAAGGAATTGCTCTGGTCAGAGGAAAGCGATAGGAGGCAGAAAGCTGGATCATCCAAGAAACAAAGAAAGGGAAATTAAAATGATAAATAGCCAAGTAAATAAAGTGACTCCTTCCCCTCTAAGTTTTGAAAATGTGCTTAATGGTTGAAAGCAGAAGTATTCTATAGTCTGGTGAAGTTTCATGCTGTCTGATAGCATCACATTGATGAAAGGCTGAATGTCCTCCCCCTGAGATTTGGAATAAGGAAAAGAAATATACTCTTAGCACTGTTATTTAACATTTTTGTGGGAGTTCTAGCAAGGATAATAAGGCAAGCAAAGGAAATAGAATTTACATGAGGTAGAAAGGAAGAAATAAAACTATCCTAATTCACCGAAACTAGTATTAAATTTTTTGAAAATCCTAATGAATCTACAACAGCAACAACAATTGTAGTACTAATGAGTTAGTTTAGGAAAATTAAAGGATACAGAGTTCACATACCAAAATCAGTTGTATTTCTTTATACTGGTGATGAAGACTTGAAACAAAAACAAAACCAAAACACCTTCTACAACAGATCCAAAGAAGAAATACTTAGACATATACCTAAAATGCCTACAGGATCTATATGCTGAAAGCTACAATATGCTATATAAGAAATAAAAGAAGACCTAAATTAATGGAGTGATATGCCATGATCACACATGGGGAGACTCAATGTGGTAAAATGTCCATGCTCCCCAAATTGATCTATAGATTTAATGCAGTTCCCATCAACATCTCAGCAGGACTTATTTTTTTTAGTATCCAGAAAAATATATTCTAAAAACTGTATGGAAAGACAAAGGAACTGGAATAAACAAAATGGTTTTATCAAAGAAAAATGAAGGTGGAGAAATCACTCTACCCAATAGTATGAGTTACTGTTTCTGCAGTCTTCAAGGCATGTGGTATTAGTTTAATAGAGAGGCATCCAGACATGAAGGAACCAAAGGGAGATTTGGGAAGTGGACCTACACCAACATGGAGATTTGAGTTTTGAAAGAGGAAAAAAGAATTCAATGGAGAAAGAATATTCTTTATAATAGGTAGTACTGGAAAAGTGGACTTTTATGTATGTATATAAAAGAACATCAACCTAAACTTAACATTGTATAAAAAATTAACTCATATAATACATGTAAAGGTAAAGGGTGAAACAGTAATTCTTAGGAGAAAATATTTATCACCTGGGACTATGAAAAGAGTTCTTTGACATTCCAAAAGCATAGTTCACTAAAAAAAAGTTATTTAATAAAATCAAAATTTTAAATGTTTGCTCTGTGGAAATACTGTTAAAGAAGAAATAGATAAGGTACAGTCTAGGGAAGGATATTTGTAAATTGAATTTCCAACAGAGGACTTACATCCATGGTATATAAGGAACTCTGTACTCAATAGTAATAAAGCAAATAATCTAATTTTTTTAGAAAAGTCCAAAGATTTAAAATGATATTTCACCAATGAGAAAGCAAATTAGCACATAAAAAGATGTTCAATGATTAACCATTAATTAAATGCAAACTAAACTATGTTGAAATACTGTTACATACTTATTAGAGTGTTAAAAAAAAATACCAACAATAGCAAGGGATGGTGAGGATGTGGAGCAACCAGAATGCTCTTGTGAGTTTGGCAGAAGTCTACGTAGTACATCCTCTTTGGAAAACAATTTGGTAGTTGTTCATAAAGTTAATACACACTTGCCATATGACACAGCAATCCTACTCTTGGGTATTTACTCTAGAGAAGTGAAAACTTATGTTCACACAGAAACCTGCTCATGAATACTTATGAGCATAAGTGGTAAATATGGGAAACAGTGTACATGGTTTTCAGGGGATGAATGCATAAACTCAGTGTGGGGCATCCACCCATCCACCCAAAACCATATTCTCAGCAGTAAAAAAGAATGAACTATCAATACATACAATAACTTAGACAAATCTCAAAGACATTGTACTAGGTAAAAAAGCCAGCCTAAAATGTTATAGTATAGCTCATTCATATGACATTTCCAAAAAGACGAAGCTATAGTGGTTGGCAGGTATTAAGGATGGGGGTGGCTACAAAGTGAGAGCACAAGAAGTATTTTGAGGGATGATGGTTCTGTTCTATATCTTGATTGTGGTAGGAGTTATGTGAGTCTATACATGGGTTAAAAATGATAGAATTACACACATGCATGCAAACACACACACACACAA
Organism: Mellivora capensis; assembly: GCA_004024625.1. Classification (NCBI taxonomy): domain Eukaryota; kingdom Metazoa; phylum Chordata; class Mammalia; order Carnivora; family Mustelidae; genus Mellivora; species Mellivora capensis. The sequence continues at coordinate 90,983 of PISX010006471.1, forward strand.
TTTTACTATATGTTAATATAAAAGAATTTTAGAAATAAATACAACAGTTGTTTTTTTTAAATTGTTATTAGAAATGTGTTTCCTAAATAAATTCTCATTGCAAAATTGAGAATATTAATGATGGCAGGTAGAGTTCCTTTGCCACGTTGACTAAAACTGCCAATCTCACTCTTCTCCCCCAGAGGGGAACCTCGTTTATCAGTTCATATGTGTTCTTCTAAAGAAGCAGTGGTTTCTAATGTTTGGAATTTTATCTCAAAAACTCAACTCTTTAATTATAAAATGAGTGAAATTAAACAAGTTTGAATCATTTAAATCCCACACATTTCAATATGTGGAAAAGCTTGGTGTAAAGTAGGTGATAATGCCCTTGTTATGACATCGTGTGACACACAAACATGTGTCTGTGTTCACTGAGCTTATTTATAAATTATTTTCTATTCCCATCTACTACACTCACTCACACCTCAATTCTGTCAGTGTTGTGTTATGTTATTCATTTTAAATGGCTTATTTCATTCCTTTAAACCTTCTCATCTAAACTCTCCCCCATCAATCATGGGTGATCACAAAATCAAACTTAGGGCAGATGTTATGAACAGACTCTCAACAGATGCGAACTTACAATAGAAACAAATCACTCCTTGCTGATGTGCTAGCCCCCTGTGCTTTCTCTTGGTCTTTGTGTCTAAGCTAGTCTTCATGACATCTTTCACCCAGTATCTGTGACTAACTGCACAGAGTTTCAGATCTGAGCTCCATACTCCAGGTCCTGACCGCCTCTCTTGTTTTAGTGTGGGGGTCATTCCATACTGAACCAGTAAGGGCACCTGTTTGGTGGACCTTTCGGGACTCCCTTATTGGTTAGCGAATTGCCCCCCTACACAGTTTTTTCCCGTGCTAATATAAAGCAAAGCTTCCGCCTAGACTCAAGCCTCAGGCACAGTCCATTTTTGTCCTGTCTGGCATATCTACATTCTAGATTGTTTTTCCTCTTTGCTCCATCATAGATGGTATCTCTTTGCTGCCACTAACTCAACCATATTTTAATCACATTAGTTAGTCCAATTGTCACGTGGCAAAAAATAGATTAGTAGCTTGAATAGTTGAGATGAAATGGTTGTTTCATCATCAGTGGTTGTAATGGTTCAGTGATCATAATGGGATCAGATTGAATATTTAGGACCCAATCCATTGAATAGAAATTGACCTAAAACAGTCAATTTCATCTTGGTGAGAGCCAGACTCAGTTCTTATTTTTTAAGCATTATCTTTCTCAGTAGGATCACAAGACTACTTTCCATGATCATTTGTGTCCTGATTTACATGAATTTTCTTTGTTAAGCATTGTCATATGACAGTAATCATCACATCCACAGATAATGATAATAATGGGCAATGTGCTAAGTGATACTTTTCTAGTTCCTAAAATTCCTGTGATAGCCACTGTATTGATTTTATAACGAAAACAACCGAAGAAGAGACCGCCTTTATGAACGTTTATGAATGGGTCTGTAAAGAGAAAAGCTTCCTACATGTTTACCCCACCCCACCCCCCAAAAGAAATAGCTCCTTTGTCTTCTACTCTAAGTCCTGGAACTCAGGTTAAGAACTGCATACAATAGGCACTTACACAGCGAAGGCAGAAACTGTCCAAAATTGTGTGTGTGTGTGTGTGTGTGTGTAGTACATCAGGCAGTGTGCTGCACTCTTCACTCTTGTGATATTTTGAAAAATTCCTACAGTAATTCTGTGAAGTTCAATATCCTGTCTCTATTTTAGAGGTGGGGAAACTGAGGCTCGGAGTTAGGGCCACCACAGGCTTATAGAGTGACTTTGTGTAAATGAAACCTCTGGAAGACACAGCTCCATGTGTTGGCTAGTGAGGCACAAGTAGTATTTCAGTCATGATCCCTCAAGTGGGAAATTTTTTTTTTGTAATTAGCAACCTATACAACTGTACATGGTCATCCTGCTCAGAAAAGTCAAGAAACTTATCCAAGGTCACAAATTAGAAATCAAAGTTTAATCAAGGTTTGACTCTGAAGTTCATGTTTTTGCTATTTTAAGAAACTACTTAGTGGTAAATGAATAAAACTCTTGCTGTCCTTACACTGAGAATATTCAGTGATCCAGACTGTAACACTGAAGCTTTTAAAGAATGGATGTAACAAAATACATTTAGCTGCTTTCTCCAAATTCAGCTCAGACTGCCTTTGATCAAGAATCTCTTTACTTCTTGGGATGCCTGGGTGGCTCAGTTGGTTAAGTGGCTGCCTTCGGCTCAGGTCATGGTCCCAGCATCCTGGGATGGAGTCCCACATCGGGCTCCTTGCTCGGCAGGGAGCCTGCTTCTCCCTCTGCCTCTGCCTGCCACTCTGTCTGCCTGTGCTCCCTCGCTCGCTCTCCCTCTCTCTCTGACAAATAAATAAATTAAAAAAAAAAAGAATCTCTTTACTTCTGAATGTTGTGGTTTACTTTAAATTCAGCTTAATCAAGCTCCAAAACCACCTCCTGCTCCCACCATCTCCCCTCTTCCCAACTTCAGAAGCCAAGTTCAACAGTACCCTTGCTTTATGTCATAGAAAATGCCCTGAAATATTGGCAGTAGCATCAGGGAAAGCCACAGCAGCATTAGGGGAATTCAAAGAAACCAATTTGCTTTCAGTAGCTCAAATAGCCATTTCTTTCCAAAAATATCTGCAGCTTTGTCTAATGTAGATTTATAACTCCACTCCTAATAAAGCTTTATTTCCCCCAAGTTGTGGTGTTTAAAATTCACATGATGTAATGCTGTTAACTAATGTTGCAATTTATTTCTACTTAAGGCATTATGCAGGGGAAACATAGAAGAATAGCTTAATGGGAGTGATTCAGAATGAAATTAAGTGTTAATCAAAGCACAATAAAGTAATAATGAGTTGGTTCTGACCCAGGTCAGAGGTAAATTCTCCCTGAATCTTGCCCACCTCCTTATTAATGTGTAATGCTGTGCCACTCTGAACTTCCCCTCTACTGCCTCATTGACATTTGGGTCTATGATTCACTATTTGTGCCCTCAAGAGTTCTGTTTAAGGATGTATACAGCCAGATGAAACATAATACATCTATTTTATTAATAACTGGGCAAGTGTCTGGCATAGACATGCAGACTTTCTGGGATAAAACAAATATGAAGAAACACTTCAGTGTTTCTCTCAGTGAACACACTGAGAGACATACAGTACAGTGCTCATAGGGGTACTTTTTCTAATAGCTCAAATCTAGAAACTACATGAGTGCCATCAACAGTAGACTGTGCCACTGGAGGGCTCAGGCAAGTGGTTAACCAGTGCTCAGTGTATCTCCCTTCCCTTGCCTCATTTCAGCTGATTCCCAACCGATGGCCACGTCCTCTCCAGTTGCTCCATTCCTAGGATGTTCGTGGGTGCTTGTTGCATCTACCAAAATGCCTTGTGAATATTAGGAAGCCTGATATTCACAAGGCTTTGAGCCATTGATCAACTGGTGCACTGCTGAAGCCAACTCTGGTTGTGCAAGAAATAGGAAAGGCTGATTTTTCCACACCAAGCCCATGGAGAATACAATGAAGGGTAAACATTACATCTTGCTCTGGGGCTGCTGTATTCAATGAGATGTTGTAAAGGAAGGCCTGGGAATCAAGTAACCACTTGATAAGTACTGATAATTGCTTTTTATTAGCTTTTAAAAGAGAGGAACAGGATATAATGAAAACACCTTGCTTCTTGGTATTGCCTCAAAATGTAGAATAATGAATAGCTGTTCCCTTCATATTTTCAATGGCTCCCTAATGCTTATAGAATAAATGATTTATTAAGCCATTTCAATCCCAACATGATTTTTTTCCCCACTAGATCAGCCATTGGCAAACTATGGCCTGCTGGCCAAAGTTGACCTGCCATCTGTTTTTGTAAAGAAAGTTTTATTGGAAACCAGCAGTGTTCATCTGTTTATGTATTATATATGGCTGCTTTTGTACTTCTGTAGCAGTGGAGGTTTGGGGACATAGACAGTATGGCTAACAAACCCTAAAGTATTTACCCTCTTGTCCTTTACAGAAAATTTCTTTTGCTGACCCCTTTCTTAGCCTTATCTTTACTCCAGGTTTCACCTCCATGGGGGTTTATTCTAGCTCTCCTGGATCAGCGATTCCTTACTGCCTCGAGCTATTCCCTCACGTGATTCATTCCACCCAGATTCCCCTTTCCACTGGGTCTTTCTTTCAGAAACATTCACATTCATTCTTTCTCCCCCAGCTTTATTGAGATATGATTGACATACAACATTGTGTAAGTCTAAGGTGTATAATGTGATGATTTGATATCCACATATATTGCAAACTGATTACCACAATAAAGTTAGTTAACACCTTCATCACATTACATAAATACAATTTATTTTTGTGCACTGACAACATTTCAGATCTGTTCTCTGAGCCACTTTCAAGTATATAACGGAGTGTTGTTATGTGTAGCACCATGCTGTGCATTCGATGCCCAAAACTTACTCATCTCATAACTGGCACTTGGTACCCTTTTACTCATTTCCCCCACCCTTTAGTCCCTGGAAGCTACCATTCTACTTTGTTTCTTCGAGTTCAGCTATTTTAGGTTCCACATGTAAATGAAATCATGCCCTTGTGGACCATTCACGTTTTGTGAATGGCAGGATTTCCTTCTTCTTCTTTGTTGTTGTTGGTTTTTTTTAAATGTCTGAATAACATTCCAGTGTGTGTGTGTGTGTGTGTGTGTGTGTGTGAGAGAGAGAGAGAGAGAGAGAGAGAGTCACATTTTTTTTATTCATCTGTTTGATGGACACTTAAGTTGTTTCCATATATATCTTGGCTATTGTGAGTAATGCTGCAATGACTGGTTGCAGACATCGAGAAACTGACTTCATTTCCATTGGATATATACCCAGAAATGGGATTTTTAGATCATATGGTAATTCTATTTTAAAATTTTTTTAATAAATTTTTTTATTTTTTATAAACATATAAAATATTTTTATCCCCAGGGGTACATGTCTGTGAATCGCCAGGTTTACACACTTCACAGCACTAACCATAGCACATACCCTCCCCAATGTCCATTAACCCACCCCCCTTTCCCAACCCCCCTCCCCCCAGCAACCCTCAGTTTGTTTTGTGAGATTAAGAGTCACTTATGGTTTGTCTCCCTCCCGATCCCATCTTGTTTCTTTTCTTCTTTTCCTACCCCCCTAATCCCCCATGTTGCATCTCCACTTCCTCGTATCAGGGATATCATATGATAGTTGTCTTTCTCTGATTGACTTATTTCACTAAGCATGATACCCTCTAGTTCCATCCACGTCCTTGCAAATGGCAAGATTTCATTTCTTTTGATGGCTGCATAGTATTCCATTGTGTATATATACCACATCTTCTTTATCCATTTATCCATTGATGGACATCTAGGTTTTTTCCATAGCTTGGCTATTGTAGACATTGCTGCTATAAACATTCGGGTGCACGTGCCCCTTTGGATCACTACGTTTGTATCTTTAGGGTAAATACCCAGTAGTGCAATTGCTGGGTCATAGGGTAGATCTATTTTCAACTTTTTGAGGAACCTCCACACTGTTTTCCAGAGCAGTTGCACCAGCTTGCATTCCCACCAACAGTGTAGGAGGGTTCCCCTTTCTCCACATCCTCGCCAGCATCTGTCATTTCCTGACTTGTTAATTTTAGCCATTCTGACTGGTGTGAGGTGATATCTCATTGTGGTTTTAATTTGTATTTCCCTGATGCCAAGTGATGTGGAGCACTTTTTCATGTGTCTGTTGGCTATCTGGATGTTTTCTTTGCAGAAATGTCTGTTCATGTCCTCTGCCCATTTCTTGATTGGATAGAATTTGCAAACACCAAACCAGCTCTACAGGAAATATTGAAAGGGGTCCTCTAAGCAAAGAGAGAGCCTAAAAATAGTAGATCAGAGAGGAAAAGAGACAATATATAGTAACAATCACCTTACAGGCAATACAATGGCACTAAATTCATATCTCTCAATAGTTACCCTGAATGTTAATGGGCTAAATGCCCCAATCAAAAGACACAGGGTATCAGAATGGATAAAAAAACAAAACCCATCAATATGTTGCCTACAAGAAACTCATTTTAGACCTGAAGACACCTCCAAATTTAAAGTGAGGGGGTGGAAAACA